>CALNHX010003760.1:0-142330 GCA_940337035.1 Agriotes lineatus | reverse complement strand
GCTACTGAACTTGATGTTAGACTTATTAAGTGGACTTTCACTTTATTATAAGCTATTATAGTTTTGTGGTATTTGGTTTTCTAAATAAAAATAATATCATTTACAATAAAAGTATTACGTGCAACAGTAAAGTGAATGACTTGCTCTATTAGTGTACACTAGCTTAATTAATACTTTTCAATTTTGAAAAATGTATTAGCTAATAATTTAAATTACTGTTTATTTATTTATTAAACTTTTACATTTTTGTGTAGTGTTTTAATATAGAAAAATCTATTATTGCAGTTTTCTCCAAAACTTCTTGTACCTGTCTGTAATTGAACCCCAAATCAATTTTGACTTCAGGGTTGTGTTGTTTCCTCTCGACTTGAAATGATGTTATTAGTAAGAGTAAAATGCTTACTGAATATGCCAATACCCTTCCTTCTTTCATAAGCAAATAAAATCAGTGATATCTTGGAGGAACCCTCTATTGAATTGAAACGTACCTCAGTAAACTAATTTTCACGTCTGGCTTTTCCTAACACAAGAATCTAAAAAAAAATTTAAATTGGACTGGTTCTGCGTGCAATATCCAGACAAATTGTTGTAAAGTGAAATAATAAAAAACTCTAACGACTCTGAATCTGTACTTGGTCTCATAATTTTTATGCTATATAAATTTTAAGGAATTTTGCTGAAAACTGAAAACACTTAAAAATCTCTTATTGCATTTTATGCTTATCAAGGGCAAATGCCTCAATGTTCTATTTTTTTATAAAACTCAATGACTGGTGGTGTCTACTAGTTGGTGTTTAAGATGTATTTGCATACCTTCATCTTGTGCGTTAACAAACTAATTCTTGTAATCAATATTTGGTAATTTAGAGAAATTGTCTTCCATTTACAGATTCATTTAAGAAATGCTTACGTTAATTTTATGAAATATCAAGTGTAATGTAGGTTTAGGATTTTTTCAGTTAATATTGAAGTAAACTAGAACGCGTTGGCCAGCCTACGTCTGGCCGTGTAAGAAACGGTTAACAATAACAATGCGTGCTCAAGGCGGCAGCCAGCCGACGTCCGGCCTCGCCACCGTTAACAGTAGAAATGCGGTCTCGCCATCTGTGCGGGCGCGCCACTTGCTAGTATGCAGGCCGTTCAGGCTGCGCGCGCCTACTTACGGTCGGACGGTCGGCCGGCGACCGGACACCGACATCAGCTCTTTTAATATAAGATTGATGGGGATGACATTTACTTGCTTTATATACTGATACAGCATACAGCATTTGTTTGTGCCCTGGCTTAAATTATGTAGGGGAACGAGGATGTTAAAGTGACATTGTATTTATGCCAAAAATAACTTGTAGGATAAACGACCTATTAAAAATAGAATATATAGGTCACTCTCTTCAAAAACTTGTTTATTGATGACTTAGCGGCAGTGGTTTAGCCAACTGTCTGCTGTCCCTAACTATCTGGGAATGACTTAACAATGAATTTTAGCAAGCTGTAGATAATTCTTTAATCAGAAAATTAGGTTTTGCAGCTTAGTCATACAATTGTAATGGTTTTGAGGAGATGGTTTGCGTTAATTGTGTTATTACACAATATAATATAATAAACATTAATTGTAGTGCATGCTACAAAGTACGAAGGTTAATTTTTCAGCAGAAACGGCAGAAATTCCAATTATGTAATCCATTTGTCAAGGCTTTAATAATTTTCGTTTAATTAGGAAATACCATTTTTGGTATACTGACTGTAATAGTGCACCTTGCATTTGTTTCAACATTGTAGCATTTCTGACCAAACAGAATTATGGAACCAATTTAATGTAATTGTTAAAAGTGTGGCTGGTTTTGTGAATTTCAGCATGTTGTTCCAACCAGGAAGTATCAGAAATTACATGTACAAACAGTTTATAAAATAGATTAATTATTTAAACGTGTAAAGTTTACTTTTACAAAAATAATAACTGCAGAGTTTTATAATCATTAAGTAGCTACCAACACCAGACCTGGAAGACCACTGCCTTCAATCCTTTTTAATTACACTTTTGCATTTTTTCTGTCTGTTCTTCCTTTCCAATTTTGGATGTTCAATTTCTCGATATCATCGTTCACTGCTTTTAACTAGTTTTCCTCAATGTCCTCTACTTTTCCTTTCTCGTCCTCCCTTCTTGCATGTCTGTAAACTGGAATTAAATGAAGCTCACCCAACCATTGCACACTCTGTACTTTCACAACCTCTAATGTTCTTCTCAACCATCCATTTGTACTTTTTACAGCTCTATAAATTTTCTGTAGGATTTTTCTTATTCATGTTTCACACCTGTAGACTGTAGAACTGCTGTTCGGATAATTGTCCTTTAAACCCGTAAGTGTTCAATCTGGTCTACTTTTTCAAAGCAATCATCTTTGTTATTCTCGATCCTCATTTTAAGGTATTTATCCTTCTTATCTGTTGTCCTCATCTCCAAATACTTTATTCGTGCTTTGTTGATGATAAGTCGTAAGTTCAATATCCCCTTTAACTTTTATAGTAAATTATGCTAATAGTCTCTACGCCACCTTTTCTTAAAAATCTTTAAAAACTAGAGTAAAAAGTGCAGTAGACAGTGGGCCACCAGGTCTTAAATTTAATGTCCCATTCAATGTCGATTTAACGAATTATTATTTGTCTTGACACTCCCAGTTCTTCCATAACTTGAGGTTTTGTTTCTGCTCTTTTTAAATCCACCCTGATATTCTATTTTCATTTCAATTTTTATTATCTCCTTAATCTCTTATGAGTAGAGCAAGTATTTTATACGTCACATCTAAGAGAGGTCTTCATCTGTAGCTTTCATATATGTTCTTAACCCGGTTTTTGTGTATCGGGAATAACATCGCATTTTTCCATATAACAGTAATTTTTCCTTCTTTCACATTTGTATAATTACACTTATTAGTGCATTCAGTAATTGATCTCTTTTCAGCATTTCTGCCGCTCTTGTTTTTTTTTTTATTTGATTGCTGTTCCAACAGATTTGTTAGCTCTTCTTCTGTTCAGATTGTAAATGGCTTTATTTTAAATAGTATCCTAGTGATACATTGGAATTCCAGCTTTGTTTCTATTCTGTAACAATTTTTTATATTTTTCATGAAAACAATTTACTTTTTCTAGACATTATCTCCTACGTTACTACTGTCTAAAGTTGATCCCGTTCACATTCATTACTTTCTACTTCAACATTCATTACTAATCTTTCTGTAATATCTCTTTTAAAAAGTAATCCTACTACAGAACTTGTCAACTAGAATCCTAGATTAGCACTGTACGTTAGAAAACACAACCAAGTAGGACAAATTTTCAACTTATTGTTTAAAAGCGATTGGTAAAAGTTATTTAATTATTAATTTTTCACTCATTTAACTAATATTGCAAAATATGAAATTTTATGACTTAATTCAAATAATCACCAAAAATTATTGGTCTATTTATATGCAAATGCATGTATTTCATTTACTTTTCTAGTGATAATTGCAATACTTATGTAGCAGTGATTGAAATTTAATAACTTTTCATTGCATTCATATCAAATTCTTGGATATATCTGTAAAAGTTACTGCTACAAATCATATTAACGTATATTCATTTTTTAGATGCTTTTATTACTACATAATTAAAATTATAAATAGTGCCTCAACAGGGTCATTCCACGTCAAATCAACATGTGACTCAACCTGACCATTTTTAATTTAAACGAAGCAGATTTTCTTTCCATGGATCTAAAAAAAATAATTTTTTTCGACTTTAAATGTTATCCCATTTCTGAGGGTTTCATTTTTGAAATATCAAAACACTAATTGTTCACGGCACAAGCTTTAATACTTAATAACTTTTATTCCAGGGGTCCTACAGACATGTACTAGGGCTAATTTTTTATATCTTTTTATGGGCTTCAATCTGATATACAACCTGGCACATTTTAAACAAATATTTAAAAAAATTGTTCAAAAAATTCTATTTTGAAAAAAAAATTAAATTTTGCTAATTTTTTCAAGTTAGTGTAAGTGGCATTGCTGCGACACGCAGTACCTTCTTAATAAACTTCAATATTTCACGTGGTGGACTAATTGTACAGCAGTGCCTATAATTGGCCTAACGGCTGTTGGCTGAGTATGAAATAAATAAATAAATAAATAAATTGGCTGCTTACTGACTATTGTCATCCACGCGACCACCTGCGTAGAAATAGTTAAATTTAACTTATTTTATGTAATACAATAATACGTAAAAAATCCATGAATTGTGAACATGTGTTCAAAGAAACCTAAGGTCGGTGATTTGAACCTCGACAGTGACTCATGGCTGCAGAGATAGTTGGCTGAAGTGAGTGGTGATTGTTTCGGATAAAGAAGGCAATGATGATCAAATAGATAACATTGAGTGTAGTGATTATGATTCTGCCACAAATAAAAAAATTTAAATTATATTATAATTACTCTTAAGTAAAAATCCAGAGGGTTCAAATCCAGCAATCTCGCTTGCCAATGTATTGAACCATGTCGTCCAATTCGCCTTTCAGGAAAGTGCTGATTCAAAATTTTTGTAATCAGACGAGTTGAATGAGCTGGACACCCGTCTTGTTGAAAATTCTCTATATTCACGTCTTCCATGGCACATAAAAAAAAGTTTTTGAGCACATCCAAATACGAATGTTGGTTTAAATTAGTGTCAAAAACCTATGGGACAATAAGTAATTTTATCATACCTTATTGCACATCATGCATTTACCTTCTTGTACCGTTGACAGTTAGTTATAATACCTACAATTTTGTGAAGACACGACGTGATTAGTTGTAAAAGTTGATTCATCCGAAAGAATTACTTTTTTATTAAAATATCTGTCGTTGAAAATTTGTTCTCCAGCCCATAAACAAAACAGCAGTTGTTGGTCATCGTCTCCAAGTTCTAATTTATGAATCTACAAAAGGTTTAAATGGTATAATTTTATTTTCTTTGAGAATTCTTTGTAAGTGCGATTTAGTTATTGATAATTCAGTAGACCGCTTTCTCAATGATAAATGATTATATCAGTGTTTATGGATTTTCTACCAGGAGTGTAGCAGCATCTTCATGATTATTAACTGACTTTTTCACAAGTTTATTTAAGTCCATTGACAGAAATTGTCACCATTAGAAATCGCTCGTGAAACCTCTTAGGGTCATTCCAGCCCAAGTGGTCCAGGTGGGTGTGCTCACCATCTCAGATTTTGCTGATTTTATTTTTATGGAATGAGTATACTAAAAAAATGATCCATGTCAAATATTAGCTTCCTAGCTTTATTGGGGGGGCCTGTAGCCACCCCTAAAAACGGGCGTTTGTGGCCAAATAGGTGTTTCTTCAATAATTTTTATTTCAGGTTCTGGTTGACATAGAAACATGTTTCTTACATCAAATTAAAGGTAATTTCATTCTCCAACTGCTGGTTTTGAGTATATAGCTGTACATAGTACCATTTTAGTGCAAAAAAATCACAAAGTTTAGTGAAAATACTACATATTCAATAATTTATTGTGAAGGGGGGGGACAACTTCATAAATTAATTTTAAGTGATTAATGTTCAGAATTGACCATAAAATCAATTCCAAGTTGTTAGAAAAAATGAAAATGTCCCCCACAGTCTGTATAGCTCTTTGAATTTCACCATTTCCATGTTTTCGGCCATGTTTGATGGGGTATATCTCCTGGGGGGGTCAACATACAAAAACGTTGATGACACAATTTTAAAGGTAATGTCAAGATCTTTCCACACAGAAAAAATCAGAATATGAAAGTTGCTCAATCAAAAGTTATGTACATATCAGTAAGTGTATTCCTTTAAATGGAACGTTGTAGTACAAAGGGTGATATATATTAGTAAGAGCAGACTTCAAGTTTCACAGGATAAAAAAATATAAATATGTTAAAGTGCAACAAAACTTTGCTGCAATTTAAACATATATTAAAATCTTTCTGTTCAAAGTAAATGAACAGTGGGTTTGGAAAAATAAAACAAACAGATTAACAACTTTAAGGGCCGGTTGCAGAAAGCAATGTTAAGTCTCGTGTTAGCTAACATCGCGTCAAAGTGAACAAAATCGCATCAAATTTTGTTTACTAATGTATTAGTTACCATAAGCATTTGAGATTTGATTCGTTTTTGTTCACTTTGACGCGATGTTAGCTAACACGAGACTTAACATTGCTTTCTGCAACCGGCCCTAAGAGTACGATTTTGAAATATATTCTTGGCCTATAACACTGAAAATGTACTTGAAAACATATATATAGTGAAAAATGTACTTGAAAATTATACCGTGTGTCCACAGGAGGACGCACCATAGGGATAACCAAATAGAATAGAAAGATCGGCTAATGCTGTGATCGCCGGCACGCTAAAACGTTGTTTTCTGGCTTCTGACTCGCCACTGTATGAAACAATATTGTTATAAATGGTACAAGAAAAGGGACGGTGGTCATAGCACTGGTTGATATTTATATTCTATCAGCATTATCTTATCTCTATGGTGCGTACTCCTGTGGACACACGGTATACCTACTAGCAGTCCAGTGAGACAAATGTCTCATTTAACGCGCCTTCAAACCTCGATCGGTTAGGCAACCACCCAGACCTGGAAGGTGTCAAAGTGGTTGCCTAACCGATCGAGGATTTAAGGCGCAGAGGGTCGCAGCTATGTTTGGCGGCCGAAACAGTATTTATTTAATACGCGTTCTATTTGAAAAACGGTCTTTTTGTGATTTCTCGAAAACCGGAAGTGTCACGTGACTGAAATTCGGTTCTTGACCTGACATGACCATTCCAAACATATAACTTTAATAACTTTTTTCTCTATCTCTTACGGTTTGGCTGCTGAAACAGCGTCCCGGATAAAACAGCGTCCCAGACAGACACGTCTATTAGATAAAGGATATAGTGATAAACATTTGACATAGGATAATGGTTTAAGTGGAATATTATATAAACAGAACAATTATTTCTTATAATTTGGGAATTTAAAGGCCCCTCGCTGGCTTGTTATAGGCACTGGATGTTCAAGTTTTTGTTGTACTTGGTCCCACTTGTAAGCAATTTCATCAGATTTGCTGGGCCAGCGATAATAATCAGTTCCTGATTTTTCCATAGCATTAATTAACAATGGATACTCGTTATTCTCCAGTATATTTGTTATTTGGCCGACATAAACTTGATTGTCGTAAGTAAAAGAAACAAAGTCTCCAACTGACACTTGATCCTTTATATCACTGGATTGCAACTTAGGTTCTGCATCAGCTATGAACAAGAAATTTTAATTAATTAATATCATTTGTAAATTCAGAAACAAAATATAAACCTATTACAGTACCTAAGATGACAGTTCTATGTGTTGTATAAATCTGGCTCGTGCTCATTTCATATGCATCTATCTCACTTTCACTTCTTGGGACAAACTTATGAACCATTCTGCTGCCTGGAACTGCTTTTACATTTTGAAACCTTTTTGACAGATTTTTACTCACTGTTTCCATAATGTATAACTTACTGGTATAACTGCTTTGGAGTCTGAATTGGACTGGCAGCGCCGACTTTTTGTAAACTGGATTTTGCAGCCTCACGTTTGATCACTCCGCCCACTCCGTCACAAGCATTATGAAGAATTTTTTTTAATGTTTAATAATAATCTTAGACCATTCTAATAGTTAAGCAAAGATAATTAAAAAAAAAAAATCTTACTGCAAAGACTGTATATTGTAAACAATGTAACCAAGAATTTTCTTAAAATAAAAATGCACATAACTTTTGAATGAGCAACTTTCATATTCTGATTTTTTCTGTGTGGAAAGATCTTGACATTACCTTTAAAATTGTGTCATCAACTTTTTTGTATGTTGACCCCCCCAGGAGATATACCCCATCAAATATGGCCGAAAACATGGAAATGGTGAAATTCAAAGAGCTGTACAGACTGTGGGGGACATTTTCATATTTTCTAACAACTTGGAATTGATTTTATGGTCAATTCTGAACATTAATCACTTAAAATCAATTTATGAAGTTGTCCCCCCCCCTTCAAAATAAATTATTGAATATGTAGTATTTTCACTAAACTTTGTGATTTTTTTTGCACTAAAATGGTACTATGTACAGCTATATACTCAAAACCAGCAGTTGGAGAATGAAATTACCTTTACTTTGATGTAAGAAACATGTTTCTATGTCAACCAGAACCTGAAATAAAAATTATTGAAGAAACACCTATTTGGCCACAAACGCCCATTTTTAGGGGTGGCTACAGGCCCCCCCAATAATGCTAGGAAGCTAATATTAGACATGGATCATTTTTTTAGTATACTCATTCCATAAAAATAAAATCAGCAAAATCTGAGATGATAAACTACACTTTTAAAAAAAATTGGACCACTTGAGCTGGAATGACCCCTTAATAACATGAGCATAAGAAGTTTCCCCCAGTCTGTAACATTTTATTAGGTAAATGTGTTGTTCGAGAGTCAACACTTTTAATATAAAAAAACTAGAAAAAACAAGTAATTTGCGAACTTCTGAGATACATAATCAATTTCGAACAAATATTTCAAGGTTTTGACGTTTATCTAAGATAATGACAATCAAATGTTTGCTTTACTACGACACGATTTTTCGTTCATTAACACAAAAAGCGGATTTAATGAAAGTGAGCTGATCTTTTTGAAATTTTGCATAGAGGCATAGTTTTATATTCTAAACAACTTTTCTCTATAACATTTTGTCGTATTGTTGACCGAAAGGGCGCTTTACCTAAATGGAATAGTTTTTTCACATTTTTCTTGGCCGTCAATTTCTAAAAATTAAAACTGCTTAAAATTGTTTTCAGACGAATCAGGGCGGAATCCCAAATGATTAAAATTTTACAACTTTTACAACTCAATCCGGGGACACAGTATATACAGTGACCACCAAAAAGTCACCATCATATGGGAAAAAAAATATTTTTGATTTTTCAAAAAAACCTTTTACGACAATAATTTCTGCTTGTCTAAAAACCTATTTAGCCTCTATCATATATAACGAGTTATTTTTACTTGTTGAGAAAATGGCGTTTTTCGAAATTGTCTAAATCCAAAAAGTGCTATTTATCAGAAATTAAGTAAGATTTCAACAAGATTTTTTTAGTGTCTTAGTTTGAGCTAACTCAAAAATCTCAAAGCCAGAAAATATCTAATTTTTTAATTGTTTAAATATTTTTCAAAGTTTTTACAATTGGAAAAAATATACAATGTAAATTGCTTCTTTATATTTTTTATTATTTACCGAAAAGTTGTATGTTTGCATAATTTTTACGTTTTTGATACAAGGCGAGGAGAAATATTTTTCAATGATAATATCTATTTAAATTAGTGATGGGCTTATTTGAATGAAAAATAACCGGTTATCCGGTTATTGAAATAACCTATGTAACTCGGTTTTCGTTCCAAGTATTCAAATGAAAAATAACCTCATGCTCATACGTACTACGCTTTGAATATAAAACCTCTATTCAAAGGTACTACGTGCCATATCTCAGCGACCAACGCAGTGCTCAAAATTCTGTAAATATAAATACGTCATAACTCATAAACAAAGCAGGCTGTACTGAAAACAGCATTTGGTTATCGCGTACCTAGCTCCTATCATAAAAAATATCAAATCATCAAATTCTGGGGACCTGAAACCAGAACGCCTAAAAACTGCAAACGCATCAAGCTATAAAACAATTTTTTATTTGCTTACATCTCCAAAGTTTCAATACAAGAGGCGGCGCCTTTAACCCGCCCGATCGATAAAGATAAACGTTTACCCCTATTCTTATTGCGATTAGCAAGCAGTTCTTTCTACACTTCTTAATAAATACCTCATAATTTCCAATACATAACACATAATGTACGGTCGGCGCCTTAGATGATTTGTGTTATATTTTTTTGAAGATATAGCGAGGTTTTGTTAACCCCAAAACCAGCTGAACTGGTAACTTTGTTCTATTACAAATAGGTAAGCCTGCATTGTTTCCATGGATGCGACATTTAATAAATAACTTATGCAACTTGTTAAGAGCACTGTTGTCAAATGAATTTTTGATATTTTCAACATATTTTTGCCGGGGTTGGTAGCTCAGTGGTAAGCATCCTGACTACGGATCTAAGGGTTGCGAGTTCGATTCCCGATTCCGGTGAGGTTTTCAAAAATAAAAAATGCAGATGAAAGCCTCGACAGAATGCCATAATTCGGAAGTGATGTAAAGCCGTGGGTCCCATGTTACTACGATGTGTAACATGTAAAAGATTCCTTGCTAGGGTTGGAACTCCTTAGTCGCGGCAAAATTCTAAGTAGGACTTTGACCATATGACCAAAGCAGTCGGTGTCTAAGGTACCTGGTACTCTGCATGCCTAGACCTTGTCCATTAACAAACAAACAAACATATTTTTGCATCATAACAGTTTTCAAGTTTCTGTACGTTAATTGACAAAATTATTTATAAGTATGTATTTACATTGGTATTATTGGCTCTAAGTCTTCAATGTTGTTCTATCGTAATACTGAATATTAAAGAAATTAATAATCAAACTGTGGACTCCCATATCTGCAAAAAATATAACACAACCTTTTGTAATTATTTTTTTCTACTCAGTGTGTAAAATGGAGTTAGTCCACCATTTTTGCAACACCCTGTAGAATGATTGTGTTTAGATAGAAAAAGAATAATTTTGCTAAATTAAACTTAGTACCTATATTAAACAATTATATCATAAAACTTACATGATAAAGTATTAAATGTTTCAATCACATTGGTTTTGGAATTGTCAAGTTGAAAAGTTAATTGTTTGTTAATCTCTGCAAATGTATTTTTTGTTGGCTTTTTCTTGTTCTTGAGGTGTTGGTTTTATAAACCTTTCCAGTCGGTGTTGTCGGGTCAACTTTTGTTTATGTATAGTCATTATTATATCAGGAAGCTAGGGATATTTGACTGATGGTGTAGCTCCATGAGGTTCAAAAAAAAATTTTTTTTTATATCTTCATTTTCAATTCCAAGCACACAACCTAACCACCATTGGTTTAAATAGTTGCAAGTAGCGAACCCAATTATGTCACTTAGTTCCAGCTAATATTCTTCAATAGAAATAATTTCCTTTATTGATTCGCTCTAAAAACTGCTTTACTGTAAGTCTTGTCGTACTTCCTCATCAAATTTAGGCAACATAAGAATGACCTTTGAACAACTATCAAATATCTTATCTCTATCCTTTATTACTTTAGAGCAGCTGACAATATTTTCATTAACAATTTCCATTTTACACCCAACTCCATTTATGTAACGTTTTTATTAACAACATTCAATAAAACACTAGAAAGTCACAATAAGTAGCATAAATATTTAAAAAATAATTGTACTAGTTTCGAGTTGGTTTAAATTTATGGTTATTATTTGGTCATAAAATAAAAAAGACATATTTATAAAATTTTATTAACCATATCAGGGGCAGTAAATTGCTCCTTGTAACTTATGATACCATAGTGATCATACTTTAAAATTTTCAGGGAATGTATCTAGTGTATACTTGAATAACGTTATTTTCAAAATTTTAAAAAACATTTTCGAGTGAAAATTTTTTGAATTTGTGCTAAGTTGTGTAGCAGATTAAAAAAAAAAGACATTGAAAATGATCCCAAGTACATGTGTGTGAAAAAATTGAGTTATTTTTAAATAAATAAATAAATAAATACATTCTTTATTGTTTCACAGCTTACACAAAAGTATAAAAAGAGAGCACAGCAAAACAACTTACAGCAAGTAAGCCAAAACAATCACGAGGCGAAGTTCAGGAGGTGTCCTGTTCTTCCACTTAACCTACGACGTAAAGAAATCAGAGTTGTGGAATGCCAAAAGATATATTAAATTAGAAGTCACTTATAATTAAGTGACCTGACGCTACATATATAAGTACAAAACTCTCGCAAATTAGGAATAGTTAATGCAAGCCCAACTGTTTATCGGATAGAGCAACACTGAGCCCCTGTTTGAATTTTTGAAAGTTATCGGACTTAAGCATAGGGGGAAGTGAATTGTAGAATTTAGAAATCTGATAAGAGTATGACCTTTGAAATAGAGAACTGGAGTGTAAGGGTATAGTTAATAATCCCCTATGCCTCAAGTTGAGATGATGTACATCTGTTCTAAAGCTAATCCTGTTGTATAAATACTTAGGGCATTTATGATTAAGGATTTTAAAAAATAGTATTCCCGAATGTAGCAAACGGCGACTGTGCATACTCAACCAGTTAAGCTCAAGGAGTCTGTGCGATATATGTTCTCTTCTACTGATGCATAATATAAACCTCATACACGCATTTTGCAATTTTTGAATTCGTTTAGCTGCGACTGCTGTTAAACATGGACCGTAAACAACATCACAGTGTGTCATATGGGAAAGCACGAGAGCGTCACATAATCTTTTCTTTAAATCTATTGTTAAAAAGGTGCGATTAGTGTAAAGCAACTTTAAATTACAATAAGCCCTTTGCAGACATTTATTCACATGCATTTCAAACCTTAGATCGGCATCAATAATTAGTCCCAGATTCTTTACATTGTCCACAAAAGATATTGTTTCATTATCGATTGTGATAGTTACGGTTTCCGCTATTGAAGCTCGATAAGCTTTTTTCCCGAACAATATACAAACAGTTTTTGATGGATTAAGCATAAGTGAGTGTTTTTTTGATATATCAGCTAAGCGCATTAAGTCGGTGTTAATTATATTCTCAGCATCTAAGCTATCCTTGATGTCAAAGGAATAGTATAATTGAGTGTCGTCGGCGTACATATGTAATTTGCAGTTCGAGATAGAATTATGGAAGTTATTGGTGTAGACAATGTAAAGAAGTGGTCCCAATATCGATCCTTGTGGAACTCCCACTCTCAACTCCAAGGACCCAGAGACGACCCCGTCCAAGAATACTCTTTGAGTTCGATCAGTTAAATAGCTTCGCATTAACTGAATAGCATTTGAAGATAGTCCTATAAAATGCAGAATAGCTAGAAGCATATTGTGTTTAATCATTTCAAATGCTTTACTAAAATCTAATAGTACCAGAATAGTAAAGAGACCACGATCAGTAGCTTTAAAAATATCATCAGTGATATTTAATAAAGCTGTAGCACAACCATGACCTGGCCTAAAGCCCGACTGCATTGGCGGGAGAATATTGTACCTTGCAATATGACTCCGTAATTGACTATCCATAACTCTTTCCAATATTTTCGATAGCGTTGGAAGCAAGCTTATAGGACGTAAATCTTTGTACGTGGTCGGCTCAGAGACCTTGGGCAAAGGCTTGATTATGGCCTGTTTCCATAATAAAGGAAAATTATGCGACTGTAAAGAATAATTAATTAAGTGGGTAACATATGGAAGTATATAAGGGGAACAGATATGTAATAGAATTATATTAATGCCATCGGCACCAGTAGATTTAGATTTTATAGAATTTAATATTTTCTGAACTTCTTCCTCATTTACAGAGGTAAAATCAAAAGGCTCATCAAAATCGCATTTGAGATTGTTGTTGTAAAACTGTAATAAATCGTCATCGGATATGTTAAGACTAGGTATTGAGTTGACATAATAATTATTTATATTGTCGGGAACTTTGAGTGCATGCGGTATATTTTTATTTTTGTTGCTCTAACAATTTCGAATTGTTTTAAATTTTTCCATAAAGTTTTGGAATTATTCGAACGGAGTGAATATTGAAGGTATGCCTTTTTTTCTCTGTAAATAGAGGAAGTAGTGAAATTTCGTAAAGTTTTGTAATATTCAAAATGAGCAACCTTATGTGTGCGTTTATATCGTTGTAAAGCCTTATCTCTGAGTGACATCATCAATTTAATATTGGAAGTGATCCAAGGTTTTGGCGGTCTGTTGAAAACAGAAGTTTTAACGGGAAAATAGACATTTATTAAATCTATAAGTAGAGTGTTAAAATATTGTACTTTATCATCAATATTAGCTAAATTGTAAATATGATCTAAGGGTAATGTTTGAAGTTCTGCATAAAATTCATTAATATCCGAATTTTTAAAATCCCTATATACTTTACAACAGTTTTCAGTTTTACTCACAGTTACATTTATTTCCCAAGTTATAAACTGATGATCAGAAATAGTAGGTATATCAACAATTTCTGTGTTATTTATAATGTCAACATTTGTAGTTATAACTAAATCGATTAAAGTTAGAGATGTTCTTGTAATGCGTGTAGGAGAATTAATAATCTGCACCAGACCAAATGAGTCCAAAAATGATTGCATACTCACAGAGGCCGGCCGCTCAGCCTTCAACATATCAATATTGAAATCTCCACAAAAAATAGTTTCATCATACGTACAAAATGTTTGTGAAAGAGTGTTTTCCAGTTCATTTATAAATTCAATAACGTTTTGTTTAGGAGGCCTATATACAACTCCGATAGCTAGTGATAGTTTTTTAGATTTGATACCAACCCAAAGTTGTTCTATATCTCCAGTAACATCTATGATAACACAGTGAAAACTATCGCGCAGGTAGATAGCTACTCCGCCGCCACGAGTATTCCTATCTTGACGATGTAAAACAAAACCTTCAATATTTACAAATTCAGAGTCAATATCAGGGGACAGCCAGGTTTCTGAAACACACAATACATCTAAATTATATTTACTAATAATAAATTTTATATCTATAAGTTTCGTATAAATTGAGCGTGCATTAACATAGCCTATGGCTAAACTTTTAAATTTCATAAATATCCTAAATTGCTTTAATTGTATATTATCAAAACCAAAAATAAAATGTAGATAAATTATAGCGTCAAGGCACTAACCAAAGTTAGATTTTAAGCACACTAGTATTGACACAGATGTACCTAGTTGTACCTAATCTAGTACCTGCAGACACCTACTCCACGTTATCAACCACAAAAATGTGCCACAATTTAAATCGATCCAAATAAACTTTGAAAAATACGTAAAAATTAAAATTCTAAACTACCCAATAGCATGTGTAATTATAACAAAATGTAATTATAGGCTTTCCAAAGTGGTGCTGTAATTAATAGTGTTTACACCATTTGCAGTTTTTACCATGATATTTCCATCACGTGTCCAGACTTTACCTAAGCCGAATTTAGTTTGGGCTTTTTTGTACAGATCATGTTTGGTTTTTGTGAGATCCTCACTTATGACGATGCGTGTTCCCTTAAGGAGTTTTTTGCGGCTAAAAACTAGAAATTTTGATTTATAACTCGTGAATTTAACGATGACGGCGCGAGGTCCGGCGTTCCTATTTATCCCAATTCTATGACAGCGGTCGATAGCCCCAGAAGAAATGTTGACTTGCAGTTTTTCGGAACATATCTTGATTATTTTATTTTCCAAATCCTCTTCTTCGCCTGGTTTGCCGCTTTCAGGAATTCCAAAAATACGGACGTTGTTACGACGTGTATATTGTTCCAACGCGTCCAATTTACGAGTTAATGAAAGGTTATCTTCCTCCAGTTTTTTTACCTTCGCTTCTTGCACATCAAGCTGAGACTGAATCCTGGCTGTAAGATTAGTCGCCAGTTTTTCAATTAGAGGGTCCATAAATTCCGGTTCATTGAAGAGATCCGTAAACGTCTGCTTCATTACCGCCAAAAGATCGTTCTTCTGTTCCTTGGGTTGTTCCCTTAACTGCTCCTTGGAAGCCTGGTTTCTAGTAAGCACCGACATCTTGAACTTTTTTAGAGAATGGGCCACTCACAGATTATTTATCACGACTTAAGGCACTTTTAAACATTTACAAAGCTATACACACGCGGAGCGGTTTGCCAAGCGTCTTACTCGTAGCACGCCCACATTCAGAATGACACTTCAAAAATTTATTTCTCAAAAACAGCGTTGCAGAATACACCACGTTTATATTTTAAAAGAGGTGGATAATTTTTTTTAACTACTGCCGAATCATTGTACCAGAAGTTATCTCTTTTTTCTGGCCAAATCCAAGTAACGCCCTTTTTTTCGATATGGATTACTTCGTACTTAACCTCATCAATGTCGAATTTAATAATTTGACCTGGTAGGAGCTGTTCATTGTACCTAACAAAATCTTCTACTTTAAAGCATCCTTTAAAGAGTTTAGGCCTTCATCCTCTTCCACAGTCTTTCAGGAACAATAGAAATTATTTCCAGAACATTAAACTTTGCATTATTTTTTAAGGTTTCTTCGATAAGGTAGTAGATGTAAATATGGCCGTCCTAAGATGTTATGCCATTTTCTACACTTACTTGTTGAACAGGGACGATTGTTTAATCATAGTCGACAATACTGTTGTATAGCGTTTGCCGTTTATTAATTTAAAATGCATTCTTTATAAAAAGTAACAAAAACATTCATTATAAAAAAAACCTTGCATGTGGCCATATTACCCACCTGGCTTGGTAATATGGCCACAACCTAAATATTTGTAAAAATCGTTAAACATAGACACTAATAACAGTCGGGGCACTGAAAATCGTCATTATCCATTTCATCCAAGCCTACACAAAGCTTGTGAAAATACGTCAGACATTTTATGCAGATGCGCATGCCTAATTTTTTATCTTTACCGCAAGCGGGACAAAACCAGGGTTTTTCACGCTTCTTGGTTTGTTCAGACAGCCCCGTTTGGTTTTCGTATTAGGCGTTTTTTTTAATTAAACATTTGTTTGGTCACTCTCTGAGCCTGGTAATTCAATGCCTTTCTGCGGATTGTCGGCACTTTCTCCTTTTGCTCTACAGGAGGTGGTAACAGGTCATTAAATGATTTGTCTAGTGTTGAGCCAGCCCTTGAAGTATCAGCAGTTGATGAACCAGCGGTTGATGGACCAGCGGTTGATGTGCTAGGTATTGGCGTGGTCTCTCTAAAAGTCAGAAGTGCTAGCGGCAAGGTGTAGTCTTCTGAAGAAGAACCTTCATCTTCATCAACTCTTTGGTTGTCGTCCATGTCGTTATCTTCTTGTGACCTATTTGTTACCATTGATGGAGGGTATGTAGCTTCAGGAATTGCAGAAGGATCCAGAGGAAACAAACCAGTTGCTCTAGAACCACTAAGGATGTTTTCAGGCGTCATGCACTTTGACCACACCCTTGAAAGATAATGTTAAAGTGGCTTTTATTGATGATCCTATTACGATGGAGATCCCAATATTTTAACAACTCTTGGTCCCAGTGCGCCTCAAATGATCGGTATACCGTCCTATCAAGGGGTTGCGACTCGTGCGTTGTGTTCGATGGTAAACAAAAAAGTGCGATTCGTAGACTCTCTGCAGTTTCTGTGATCGTATCATTCAGATTTCTGGAGGCGCCATCAAAAACTAATAGTGGTTTACTATTTAATGGTTTAAAATTTAAATTGTGCAAAGTTTTGCAAGAAAACTTTAAAAAGTTTAGTATTCATGCTACCCTTTGGTGCAATTTTCACTGGTGTACCAAGAGGCAAATTATTCTGAAATTCCTCTTTAAAACGTTTGCTTTTGAATATGATTATAGGTGGAATTGAATTCTCAGCGGCATTGCAGCATTCTACAATTGTAACATTTTGCGCGTGCTCCGCCGCCACCATATGGACACGCTTTTGCTTTTGCCCTCTTTGGGCGAACACACTTTGTTGGTGGTGAATGGTAAATGGTAAGCCGGCGACCTTTCTTGTCCATGTTAAAGACGTTTTGTGGTTTGTTCAAGATATCCAGCTCCTCAAGCATATTCCGTAATTGAGAAAAGTAATCGTCGACAATAAACTTATTTAATTTTTGTGCTCGCGCTGGGTTCATTAATTGTGATTTGCGTTTGGCTAAATTAGGATTCCTTCTAAGAAACAGTATCATCCAGTCTTTGCCAGCAGTTTCTTTTTCGGCATTGAACCTATTGGGTATTCCATTTAATTCGCAGAACCGATACATCTGATGTCGCACCGGACGTGGTGTTAAAGGATGACCGATCTCACAATAACGTTTTATTCTGTTTACAAAATCTCTTTCTTGTTCAGTGCTAAGTATGCTCGGTCTTCCTAACCGTTTTATTTCAAGGCCGTTAGTCACACACCTTCCTATAGTTCTTCTGAGGATTGCCAATCTAGTAGCAGCATTTCTTTGGGATTCCCCTTCCCTAACAGCTGCCACTGCACCGTCTAATTGTTCTTACCTCCATTGTTTTCTTAAGTTTTTCTTAATATATTTTCCCACTGTAGTCTGAAACAATGTTTCAACTACAAAATTGATGATTTTCGCAGTCTAGCGGGCTTGATGTGTAATATGGCCCGGGCCATATTACCCATCCGTAATTGGGCCATATTAGCAGACACATGTTTACGCAAATTAACCGGCAAAATTTCACATAACCTCAAAACATGCATTAACGAAATATCATGCTAAAATACCTTACAACATCTACTTACCAATTGTACTGAAGGAGATTTTTTGACCTCAACATTCACAGAGAAATGCGACCGCAAAATTACATCAGCTTCGACGCGGACGTTACTGAAAACTTCAATGTCTGCAGTTTTCATAGGTTTTAATGCTCATGCGCGCCGTTCCCAAATGTAGTTGTAGATACCTTGACGTTTATTGCAGTGTTGCCCAGGGTGTCCCAACTAAATAAAAACGCATCGCTACCTATCTCACCCATCTTCCAACCCGTCTTGCCAGCGTGTAAGATTATGGCTAAAAATCTCCTAACAAAAACAAACAAAAATGACGATTTTCAAAACAACAGGAATGGGTCCCAAGGTGGGTGAAATCTAGTCCCACCCCTCTGCAGAGGCTGCCCTCTGCAGAGGGGTGGGACTCCTCATGGAATCTGGGGGAGGCAAAAATTCGTCTACAAGTAGAAGATCAAGAAACCATAAGAATCATTTATTTGTAGTAACATATAACAATTAAATTAAATACACGATATACATTGCAAATTATCAACGTATATGCGCCGACAAGCATTGCAGAAGGTGAAGAAGTTGAAAAATTGTATGAGGATATATCCGATGTTAAGCAAAGAGAAAAAGCCCAGTACGTTCTCGTACTTGGAGGCTGTAATGCCAAAATAGGGAAAAAGATGCCAGATGACACGGAGCGTATAGGAAACCATGGCCTTGCTGAAACAAATGCAAGGGGCGAAATGCTCTTCGACTTCCTAAAAAACGAGAGCGTGTATTGTCTAAATACCTTTTATAAAAATTCTCCTCAACGAAAATGGACATTGAGAAGCCTTGACTATAAAACCAAAAATGAGATCGACTTCGTGATCTCCAACAAGAAAAATATATGTGTAGATGTCTCGGTTTTAAGTACCTTTAACACCGGTAGCGACCACAGACTAGTTAGAGCAAGACTCCTCGTCAATTTTAGACAGGAATGCTATAAGTTGATACGTCCATGTCCGATTCCCACATCCAAAGAACTGCACCCAAGGAAAGATGAATACCAGGAGAAGATAACAAAAAGACTAGAACTAGTAGAAATACTGGAACAACACAATATCGAAGACCTTACAGAAAAAATTCAAACCACCATTACGACATCAGTAAACAAAATATGTGCAAGGTTAAAAAACCTACAGATAAAAAACTTAAATTGAACACCATTCATACAATCGAAAAACGACGGAAAATAAGGATGAATACGGAGGAATTCAAGCAGCTTAATAAGAGTATTAAGAAGGAAATCCGGAAATACATGATAAACTACAAAACGAAATTAATTCAAGAAACAATAGAGAACAATGCAAATATGAAAGTGTTGAGCTCAAGCTCTCAAAAGGTCAGACTAAATTGACAAAACTAAAGAACAGAGAAGGAGTGATAATCACAAACAAGGATGACATATCAAAAACCGTGGAATGGTTTTATATTGACTTATATTCCTCTACTACAATGGACTCAGAACTAAAAACAACATCCATCAAAACGTGTAATGAACGTGGGATCAGAAGATCTACCGGAAATATCATCAGAAGAAATGGAATGGAAGCACTCTCGGAAAGGTAATACTTACACTGATGAAGAAATGCCTGTATGAAGGGAGGATGCCAAAACAACGGTGCAATGCAGAGGTTGTACTTCTTTTCAAAAAGGAGACGCGTCGAATATAGAAACTTGTCGTCCCATCAGCCTGCTAAACCATCTATACGAACTGTTCACACGTATTATTACAAACCGCCTGACAGAAAAACTCGACGTTTATCAGCCTGTGGAGCAAGCGGGTTTTCGGCGAGGATTTAGCACATCTCCAGACCTTACGTACAGTCATAGAAAAAACAACAGAATATAATATCCCCATACACATTTGACTCTGTAGAGACATGGGCTATCCTAAAATCACTCGGTAATGCCAGAATCAACTCCAGGTAGACCACCATCATAGGAAACATATATAAGAATGCCACTATACGAGTTAAAATAGATGAAGACACTAGAACTGAGAAAATAAACCTGATGAGGGGAGTGCGTCAGGGAGACGTTATATCTCCAAAGTTATTTACACTAGCTTTGGAAGATGTCTTTACACGATTAAATTGGGAAACTGTGGGACTGAAAGTCGATTAATCTTACCTTAGCCACTTGCGTTTCGCTGATGATGTTGTTATCATGTCCAGTGATCCAGAAGAATCGAGACAAATGTTGCAAGATCTCAACGAAGCATCCAGAAATTTGGGACTTAAGATGAACGGATAAAACCAAACTAATGAGCCCCGACGAAAACATCCAGATCAGTGTAGGAAACAATGCTATAGAACGAATTCAACAATATTCTTACTTTGGCCATATCATTAAACCAGGGAAAGGAAACCAAACGGCAGAAATAACAAGGAGAATAGGGCTGACATGGGCCGCCTTTGCGAAATTAAAACACATACTAAAGGACAAAGGAATGCCAATCAACCTTAAACGAAAAGTTTACAACACGTGTGTCTTGCCTGTTGCTACTTACGGCCTTGAAACGATAGCACTTACCAAGCAGAGTGCAAATAGACTCAGAGTCGCTCAACGAGCTATGGAGAGAATAATGCTGGGAATTTCTCTACGGGACAAATTACGGAACGAGACGAAACGAGACGATCAGAACAAGAACTAAAGTGATCGATGTTATTGAGCGCATATCAAGGCTAAAGTGGCTGGGGGGGAGGGGGGCATAGCCAGGCAACCGTTGGATAGGTGGACAATAAGATTATTGCAATGGAGACCACGGGAAACAAATAGAAGCCGTGGAAGACCCCAGCGTAGATGGGCAGACGACATAAGGCAGTTTGCCGGAAAGAACTGGTTTCAGGAGGCAAACGAGAGATTGTAATGGTTCTTTTGGTTTGCCCTACTATTTTACTCTTAATTGCCCGTTTAGGGGTGGTAGCTAACTCAGTCAAGTAAAACATAAGATCCTCTTACCTTCTCAGTTGTATTAGGGAAAACTGAGATTGCAGATAGAGAGCCGAGACGTCTTTCAAACTCAATCTGAAACGGAACCCACAACAAACTACCAGATTGAAAGTAAAGCGGTTTACAGAAATAATACATATATTCTGTAAGAAAAACACAAGACAAATGTGGACATAAAATCATACAACACACAAGAAATAGAATAATAGATGCAAAGTTCAAGTTAGATTATTGTTCAAATAGCGGGATGCTATAAACGCACGATCCACGAGCCGCTGGCTGGAGCTAACAGCATTAAGTAGTTTACTATAGTCCTAATACCATACGAATTCGTATTCAGATAACGTGCACAAAATCATTAAGCCGGCCCTGGACAATTAGCGCACTGCACAGGAATGTGCTAAGTGGCGATAAGGCAAATCGGTGATTCCCCAAGCTCGAGATTTCGCTGCGCTCTCTGGAACCTCGCAATTCTAGCAGCTTATCGGCCGATTGCTCAATGCGTTACAATTTCAGGTAATGACGAAGTTGTTAAATTCACCAACCTTTTTACGGTAAGGTGCTGTAGTGGACAGCTGAACTGGAATCCCCTTTGGCTTCGTGGCTGGCGGCAGATTCTATGATGTCCCCGCCCGCTGGAGACGTTCTTCGCAGGTAAACACTTCCTCTGGTTACTCAGGAAACTTTTTCACTTATTCTGCGTGGTGCCGTGGACGTCGGTAACACACCTGGATATCCCTGACGCTTCAGGGCACAATTGGAGAAAATTCACTTTTCTCCGATGATGTTGTCCAGCTCGCTTGCTGGCTGGGCACTCCATGTTAATTTCCCCGCGTTCAGCCTCTGGGATTTACCCGTTCAGGAATTTGATGACTTCGCATAACTGCCCTAGCGCTAAAATTACATTGCCATAGGCGTACTGAGTTTAATTCACTGCATACATAAAATAAAAAGCAACAGCTTCGCGCACCTTTAAAGTGACAGCTACAACTCTCACGAACTAAACACATGTAAACAACAATACAGCTCGCTTTCAAACTAGTAGAGATAAATATATAAATGACTAAAATAAAAGAAAAGCATACGCCTAGGCTCGCTGTTGCAATATCCCCCCTGGTTTTATTCTAAACTGGCAACAGTTGAGAATAAAACCACACATGTTAAATCTGATTTTGTAGGACTTAAGTGAGCTAGCAGTGACCTAAAGCAATTCTTGCCTAATACAGCTTTAGAACTGCTGTGATTTATTTAAAAAAACAGATAAAATAAGGTATATGTATATGATAAGACTGAGTGTCGTTGTGAACCCTCAAATCTTAGTTACTTGACTCTTTTTGTAGATAACGTTTTGCGTTGAGTTATATACATCATTAGTGGGGTGGTGTAATACATATGAGTTGTCCCCTAATACTCGCTTAACTCGGTACGGTCCTTCATACAACAGGAAGAACTTCTTAATTTCCCTATTGATTGACGACGAGTCCTTACCAGCACGAGCTCACCGGGTTGGTAACAAACCGGTTTTAACGCGCGGTCGTGTCTATGTTTACTCTTTTTGGCTTTGCTAAATAACTTTTCCTTGGCCAAGTGTAACTTGTTTTTGGCTTCAAGGTCTTGACGGTGCGGGAAGTTTATACAGTTTTAGACTTCTTGCGTCAATCGTTCACCTTTCTTAAGTGCGTACGGTGTAAAACCGGTTGACTCGTTTTCAACACTGTTAAGCCATTTTTCGATTTGGTAATATATGATGGCCAATTGGAATGTTTCTGATTGCAGTAAAAAGCCTACCCAGCTCTCGCATGACGCGTTCCACTGGGTTACTCTGTGGGTATACTGAAGAGTATCGTACCGTAATACCGATTGCTTCAAGTTTCTCCGACCATCGAGTGCTTGTGAATTGCGGCACGTGGTCAGATAATACAGGGTGTTATTTAAGTACGTGGCCAATCTTAAAGAGGTAATTCTTTGAGTGATTCTAAGACGAAAAGTTTATATAAACATAGGTCCGGTAATGCTTCGTTTTCAAGATACAGGGTGTCAAACTTTTTTTAAAAAATCAGTTTTTCGTAAAAATTTTAATAATCCTTCCTCCATAGGGTTTAAGGTACAGAGCACCACCTCCTTTTTTAGTTTTTTTCAAATACAAACCGCTTCCCTTCTTTCCGAGAGCTATAGCTTCCATGGATTGATTGTGGCGCGCTGTTTCGTCCAACTGTTTTCTGGCGGCCTTAGCATCATTGACCGTTTTGGCTATACCGGATGCTCCTCCGGCGAGCGCTCCAGCTGCAGATAAACCCGCAAACAAGGGGATCAGAAAAGGTAGAAATCCACCTTGTTTAGGTAGAGGTAACACTCGAGGAATCAAAATGTTACGTTTACCGCCAACACTCTTAACAACGGTTTTAGCAACGGCCAGAGCTTTCTTAATTATATTCTTTTTATTGCCAAGGTTTTTTACAGCTTGAAAAACTTTTCGTAAAACTCCCCCCTTAAAAGGTACTTTCTTAGTTTTCTTTGATTTGCAACAACCCATCCCCAATTTAGTTTTTGCTTTCATCGCTGTTGTTACTGCCCACGCTGCAGCCCGTTCTCCAAACCCCGCGTCTTTCGATTTAACACGCTCCCACGCTCTTTCAGCTAATTCTCTATCGGCCAGATGTCTGCTGCTTAAATCTTTGTTATCTCGATATGCGATGTCATGCAAACGACATGCGGCGTCCAGAGGATTTATACCTTTATCACCTCTAGCGAGTCTTTTCGCTAAACGGGTTCCAGGTCCACAATATTCGTAACCTCCAGGAATGTGCAATTCAACAGGTAGCTTGTTGATGAGATCGTTTACAAAACCCCTCCCACTCACCTTACCTCGCTAACGGTGAACAATCATTTAAGTGACCGATGTCGTTTTCAACTCTATTTATACTTTTTCAGTATCTCACATCTGGCGGTAAGCAAACTAAACAACTATATATTTTTAATACATTTATTTAAACGACATCGTTACAGTACTTAAAATAATAACACGTACACATACATGCCATAAACATACCTAGTAATAGACAAGAAAGAAGAATTATAATAATAAAATAATAATTGTTGTTATTATCTTGGGGAGGCCAAATCCACTCGATGCTAAGTATATCGGTATGATTTTTATTCCAAACATCCATTGTCCAATCCAAATCTTCCATCAAGCCGTTAATTTGATAACGTATCTTGTAGAACAGGAAATGGTCGGTACGATTTTCGAATTTCTCCAAATTTGCACGATACACGTATTGTTCGTGGCCACCGAAAAAATAATCCATAGTCATCGGCGTCCATTTTGATGGCCACGATGATGGTTCATTGTATGCGGGTAGATTTGCGCTGTCGTTCCCAATTCCACATAAATATATGCTCTCGTTGCAGTAACAGGCTTACTTATAATTAATTCCTTCTCGGGAGTAAGAAAACTAAGTACTATTATCGATGTAAGATTCAACATCTTTCACCGATCAGAGTCCAATGTCAACTGTTCAAATTGTTTAAACATCCGCCTTTTCATACAATACAAGCTTAAAATTATTCTTAACCTATTCAAATTAATTTTATGCAACTTTAATCGCGTGCGTAACTGTTCATTTCGGTATTGCACCACACCTCGCATGTCTAACAGCTTCCAGAAAACAATCCGGATGCAAATGCAGAATTTCTAAAGCGATGGATATTATATACGAATCGCAGTTTAATTCTTTATTTAACAAGAGAATGGCGTCCTGTATAATACCTTCGTTGGTGAGCTGTTCTCCGTGTTGTGCAGTTTGTGTTACAATAGTATTAAAAAATTTATTTATATCGTATGTATTCAATAGATTTAAACGATAAGAAATCAAGTCACGTATTTGAAACAATTTTTTAAAATCAGTTTCCAGCAGTCTACACTGACACACGTTGCCACTTAGTAATTCTTTGATTTCATCACAAACACGCCAATTATAATAGAAACACTCGTATTGTTGAAATATTTCAGTTTCTAATTGCAGTAGCTGTTGCCACAGTTGCTTCGTTAAATGGACTGCTTTGTAGCTTTTACGATCATATATATCCATGCATCCAATACACGAAATTCTTAAAATAGGTTGAACGTTAGTTTTTCCAAGGGCAATTTGCCTTATACCAAAGCCAACCTCGATAATTTTTTTATGATCCCATACTTCACTGATAAAGAAATTCGTATTTCCTATCATACAAACACATTCTTCTTCTTCTTCTTCTTCTAAACACCGATCTAGCGGATATTCAATAATAGAAGTATCTTCATCATATGATAATAGTGGTTGATTGTTGTCTTTTACTTTTTTCCTTTTAGCTTCAGGTTCACCGTTGGCTGTTGTCCATTCAATTTCGATATCGTCGTCATCACAAAATATAGGTGACCGTCTTAGTTTTTGTTTTTCGAGAAACACCCTTATACCTTCGTCTATATTATCAGCGGTAGAACCATTCACACCACACCCAAACATTGTAACTGTTAGAATGTTGGGGCTTTCTACTTGTTTAAAAACCGACGCACGTACCGCCAATTGAACTATTACTTCCGGGGCCTCCAATAATTCGAAAAAACCCACAGATTTGTGCTAGTTTTCCATAAGAACCAATGTTAAATTGAAAGAATGCACCCAAAAGTCACAGTTTCATTGCATGCTGACATCAATATAAATCATATACGATTTTCTTAAGACATTCACGTTCTAATTTAAATTTTTTTAAATGCCCCTCGATAGGTTCGATCACATTGTAATAAAACCAGCTCCACCCGTCTGGGAGTTCTATCTTTGTACCATTATTAAAATCCGGATGTCCATCCAGCGTAACGGTGATACTCATACGATCGCAACCAAACCAAGGAAATAAATGTGAAAATTCGTGGAAATGATTCTTGTAGTAATATTTCTCATATGCTTCCATATTCGGATCATCATCATCACAAGTACAACTCCACGGAATGGGACTAACTTTATATCTCTGGACACCAACATCAAAACCGATTCCATCGTCGATTTTACGAGTTTCACAACCTTCTACATCCCTCGACATTTCGCAGCCACTAACATGCTCATCTACCAAGTTCGATGTAAAATACATTTTTCTTTACAGTCTACATCGATGCACCGCCGCGTATAGACGTGTTGTATTGTCTCCGGCTGTAAACCGAGTATAAAAGCCACGTTCATACTTAGAATCGGTTATAATAATCAAAATTCGTATCTTTTGGTAAATATAAGTGCATATTATTTCGAAATGCCGTTGACCAGAGATCAGATAGCTGAAATAAATGTCACTGTTGATACTTGTATTAAAGATATCCTGAGGAAAAACGAGTTTCTCGATGAACTCGTTGAAAAGGTTCAAATACTGTCCAAGGAAAACCGTGAGTTGCACAACAGAATTGATGGCCTTGAACAATATTCACGGAGAAGCAACATACGGATCTTGGGTGTACCTGAAGAAGCCAACGAAAACCTCACCGAAAAAGTCCAATTAGTTTTTGAAACCAGGATGGGTCTTAAAATTAGTGCCGAGGAAATAGACCGTATTCATCGAATTGGTAAACCCACAATAAACAAAACTCGAGCTGTTATCATCAAATTTTTTAAATACGATACTCGCCAAATCATCATTAACAACAGAAGCAAACTTAACGGCACAAACTACGTCATTGTCGAAGATTTAACTATCGAGCGTCAAAAAATACTCATGGAGGCCCAACGAAAATGCGGACGTCGCAATGTTTCGACAAGAAATGGCACCATTATAATGAAAGTCAACAACGAAAAAATTGCTGTTACAACCCTCGCTGATTACCAAAAGCTTAACCTGTAACCGCCGATACATGAAGTGGCCGCTTTATAAGTATTAATAAATTTCATATATTCTTAAAATTGTTAAACACAAATATGCTTGCAGATAAGTATGCTAAATTTAAATATATGTGTGAGTGTTTGAATTCATATCATATCATTTTAGTAAGCCGTTGAGAAAATATTCCATGTTTATCTCTGCTAACATTCGTAGCAGTTTTGCCTTCTTTCGTTTAGTATATTATTTGAAACATTTAATTTTCCAATAATTTATTTTGCATTATCATAATTATGCTTGTAGCACACGTTAATGTACGCTCGTTAATTTGTAATTTTATGCCTTTGAAATCTTTCATTTTAGACAGTAATTATGATGTAATCGCCATCACGGAAACTTGGTTGACTCCCGAAATTGGTGCGGATGCTGTACGCATTGAAGGATACTATTTGCTCCGTCAGGACAGAGGTTCTCGTGGCGGCGGGGTAGGTTTTTATATACGAAGTAACAAACGACTTCCGGGATTGGACCGTGTCATGATTGAGATCGAAGAACTCAACGTTTCGCCCACTTTCGTAAGGGGCTTCATCAGGAGGAAAAAAGCAAAAGAGCACGGTGACTCAACGTGTTAACCACGCCAGAGGCGAAACTCTTTGCAAAGGGAAGGGACAGAAGAGCACGGTAACTCAACGTGTTAACCACGTCAGAGGCGAAACTCGACTGACTATCGGAAGAAGAAAAGCGAGAATTTATAGGCAAGCGCCGTAGCGATTCAGCAAATGCCATCGCGGTTCAGCGACGGAGGGCGGGGCTTAGGAATCAGCACTTTCCACATAGAAGGAAGGGGAAAGCCTTCGTCCCGATTGATAGATTCCCCTACTTACTCATTAGCTAAATACCTAACCACTATCCTCAGAAAGTTCACTGGTAAGTCTCCCTCGTATGTTCGCAATTCAGCCCATTTCGTTGAACTTATATCCAATATAAGCGTTGAACCTGAGGATTTACTTGTGAGTTTCGATGTCACTTCCCTTTTTACCAAAGTTCCTATTCCCGATTCCATAGTCATAATCCAACAGTTGTTATCAGAGCATGGGGAGACGTCTTCAAGTCTACCTGCCCGGATAGAAAAATGCCTTTCTTCCACTTATTTCCTATTTCAAGGTCAGTTCTTTAAACAAATCTCTGGTGCGGCCATGGGTTCTCCTCTTTCACCTGTCGTTGCCAATATCTTCATGGAAGCTTTCGAAACCGTAGCTCTGGAATCTTCAGAATTAAAACCCAAGGTTTGGTTCCGATACGTTGATGATACCTTTATTATTTGGCCACATGGTAAAGACACGTTACCCGTCTTCTTAAATCATCTCAATAGTCAACATCCAGACATTAACTTTACCATGGAGATAGAAAGTAACGGTTCCCTTCCTTTCTTAGATGTACAGGTCTCTCGCCAACCCAGTGGCAAACTTGGTCATTCTGTATATCGCAAACCTACTCACACTGATCGCTATCTACATGCCGATTCCCACCATCATCCTACACAAAAACTTTCCGTTATCAATTCACTTGTACACCGGGCTGTTTCCATATCCCAACCCGATAATATCCACGATGAATTAAATCACATTCGAAAAGCTCTTAGGAATAACGGTTACCGTGCTAGGGATATACAGTCTGCCATCAATCGCCATCTTCACCCACGGCCACCCAAACCTCCAAAACCCGATCCTCCTGCAGCAATAGTCTTTCTTCCCTATATCCACCAAGTCACGGACCGCATAGGAAAGTTTCTTCGAAAACAAAACTTTAAAACAGTATTCAAACCCCCGAGCAAAATCTCACAGGTTCTTCCTTCATCTAAGGATAAATTAAACACTATGTCATCTAATGGTGTTTATAGAGTCCCTTGCTCTTGTAATGCTGTATACATTGGTGAAACAGGTCGTTCGGTGAAAACTCGCATCTCTGAGCACCAGCGCTGTCTCAAGTCAGGTCTCGTTTCATCATCGGCCATCGCCGAACACCAACGCGATACTGGTCATAAGATCCTTTTTGATGAAACTTCCATCATCTGCAAATCCCCATTCTTCTTTAGCAGAAAGATTCGCGAAGCCATTGAGATTTGCAAACACCCTAATAATTTCAATCGGGACGAAGGCTTTCCCCTTCCTTCTATGTGGAAAGTGCTAATTCCTAAGCCCCGCCCTCCGTCGCTGAACCGCGACGGCATTTGCTGAATCGCTACGGCGCTTGCCTATAAATTCTCGCTTTTCGTTTAAGCACATCAACGAAATATGTTGTTACATTCAATATAGTTGATAAACTGCTTTTTTTCTCTAGTTTTACATAGTTTTGATTTTTAGCCAATTTTTTTGTATTTTAAGTTTTTTTTATTACAGTTGTGTCATTGTTCTCCTAAAAAATTACATTTTTTACATTTATGTCAGTTTGCACCTAATTATTAGTACAACGTGGGACAGAAAAAACCATAAGTTCAGACATTAAAAAAGAAACTATTATTTAGAAAATGACTTACAGTAACATATTTAATACATTTCATTATTATTTATACCGATTTACGCTGTTGGTGGTTCAAATAAACCAGTATAGAAAGGTGCGTAATATTTTTTTATTATATTTTTTTCAAGAAGGGATGCCAAAGCCGTCTTCTTTGTCTCGCTAATGGCTATTTTGGTTTTATATGCTGGTTTTGTAGTAACTGTGCTGATTACTTTGTGTCCAGATCGTCGTTTCTTCGTTTGAACATAAGCCTCTGTCCACTCTTTTTGTGAGTAACTGGTTTTAAAAAAATATACCTCACTTCCTTTGACAAATCGTACCATTTTTAATTCTGATATTTTGACATTGTTTCCATCTACAGTTGTTGAATGATTCAGTCCAATTTCATCAGTCAACAACTTTAAATCAGTGAAGTCTCCAAAGCTGAGTTCTTTGACCTCAAGGGAATTTCCAGTTTTCTTGGCTTGTCTGATTATGGAAACATATTGATCTGGTACGTATATTGAGCCAGATTTTTTTGCTTTCTTCACTGATTTTTCGATGATGCTGTGAACAGCATCCCCCTCATTTTGGGTATGGCCTCTTATTAAATATTTGTGAGTGATGGAATTAAATGCATATTTTTCTACTGCATAGAGATACATGCCTAATAGAAACCTGCAAAGGAAGGTATTAAATAAGATTAGTAGTTTACAAAAATTAAGCTTTTCCTTGCCTGTTTTTCTGTTGGCCCCCACAGTTATCAGAATAGAAGATTACGTCGCAATTTGGTCGATTGCTCGATAGTTCAGCCAAAAACATCAGCACGCACGAGCCAATTTCGGTAGCACCTCTATTGCCTAATCCTTCGTGCCAGAAATAACACACAGTTCTGTCATTTGCAATTTCCGATATCTACAGAAAAGCATACATGGTTATGAATACATTCTGATCACTGAAATGTAATACTTACAGTAAAATTGAAGCAGTTTAACCTTGAGCTATAAAAAAATGCAGAAGTTTGACCTGATGGTACTGGTAGAACAGCTTGCAGGTCATACACTGCTAACACGGTATTGCTGTTTGCTCCTTTAACTATTTCTTTATCTCGAGATCTTTCTATTCGACTCAACTCCTTTTCTTTTTGGTGTAAATTATAAGTATCCTCCAGTTTCTCTTTGTCGGAACCTACTGCGTTTTGGTATGACTCACAAAGATCGCACTGGTCTTTTTTCGGAACAAAAAATCCAATGTTGAACTCGGTATTAAATATACGAGCGTAAGTATCATATTTTGCGGCAGGTTTGTTATCATTGTCCCTGTCACTTTTATAGTGCCTGTGCATTTCGGCAATACACAACCCACCGTCTATAAACTCTCTGGAAGTATTGGCTCTAAGGTAATGACTTTCTATACGTGGCACAGAATTAATGTGTGCTCTAACGGAATTTAATAATTCGTCATTCAATTTTGCATGATGACCATGCTTGCCACGTTTGTCTTCCGCCACTATGCCCGAACCTGAGACTCTAGACTGAATAACCGTTCGGATCGTTCGTTCTGCTATACCAACAGTATTGATTAGAAACGTTTTACACACTCGAATGCGCCGACCTTCATTTTGCAAAAAAAATGCGCAGTTTGGTTTACGTGGTTCCCCTGAGGAATATATTCGGCGATATTTTACTTGAATAGGTTCAATACAAGAGCCCAAAAAATCACGTTGCCTTTGTAGCGACGCCAACTGCCAATACCTTTTAAAAATTTCCCCTCTTGCACTTTCTGAGAATTTTGTTGTACACGACAATTTACATTTGCTAGTGCAAGGCGGTTTAATTTTTCTGTCGTCAACAGCTTTTCCTGTTTTAGAGAGATAACTTCTGCCAGAGTTCTTTAAAAGCCTTTTTTTGGCGTTTTTCCAATTTTCCGGATTACGTACTCTTTTTTTACCTTGTTTTGGTTGTGGGGACTTCAGAGGTGTTGGTTGTGGAGAACTGACGGGTGTCGAGTCGATAGCAGATTGAATAAAACTTTCATCGCTATTAGATTCAGATTTTGCATCGGAAGGATTATATTCGTCACTGGTTTCACCCCAGTTCTCTTTATCAGAATCGTCGCTTTCATAATAGGTTCGCGCAGAAACTCGTCTTAAAAGTACTTTTGTAGGTTCAATGCTTGACACTTCAAATGAAGTTGTTGCTTCAAAATTGGCAGCTTTGGAGGAGAGTGATGTTTCAACTAAAACAATTTTTGTAATTAACGTACATCCCAGAAAACTACTATAGACTGATTAGTCCATACCTGTACTGGAGTTCGTGCTTGTCAAATTTGTTGACTTTGCTTGCACGAAATTATGCGGTATTGCATCATTTCCCTGTTCATCTCCAGCTCCTCGAACATTATTTTGATTTTGTAGCGCTAAATTCATTATTAATTGCGCACGACTACCCATTTTGAGGCACCTATGGTTTGATATTGGTGTCACAAATACGAAAATTACGTAGGTAAAAAGTAAAAAAATGACAGATTGAACACTTACGACACACAGCTTAGGAATATTTTATATCAATAATGACACAATTTACACTTATGTCGTTGTTGTGTATTGACAACTGAACACATCAGCAGTTACGTCGTTCTTTAACTGACTCGAGCACTACCTCGCATGCCATCCAAAGCACAACTGGCATTTCTGCCGTTGTGTCCCTAGATTGGCAACTACTTTTCGCAAAATGGAATATCGACATAACTGCCCTCTATCGGTGGGACACTAAATCGTCAATATGCCATTGTTCTACCGAAACTATAGTCAAGGGTAATACCACAAGGAGTGGATATATTTTTGACAAATATTTTGTCGTTTCCATGTAAATTATTGCGTTTAAATTTCACGATACAAAATCACATTAAAAATGTCACGAGCCGAAGGCGAGTGACATTTAAAGTGATTTTGTTGAGTGAAATTTGCAATAATTTCTATGGAAATGGCAAAATATTAAAAAAAAATATATTCACTTCGAGTGGTATTTGGAACGACTATTTAACAATATTAATACATAACTATTCACTTTAGTGAAAAATAATCCAACAATTAACATTCATCCTCAATTAAATTCAGCGGAATACTTCCAAAACATATAATTTTAAAATTTTTGATGCAAGCCAAACTTTGTTTACATAGTTTATTGGTGTTTAGTTTACGTAACCTAGCTATATCACTAAGGACAGAACATCGTTGCTAAGCGATATTTCGCAATAGGCTACTTGGTTTTTGAGTAGATACATTGTTTTGTGAATATTTTGCATGGTGCCCAATATTCAGTGATATACTGTCCCTATTGGTTGAAAGAAGCATATCTCTGCAATATGATTGGCTTCTATATTATAGCGTTGAATAGTCAAAATTATACCCATTCGGAGTCACGTGACTTTTGTCTGTCTCTGTTCATCTTTAGTAAAATAGATGAAATGGAAGAAATTTGAAAAAAAGGCATGTCGATTCATAAAATTAATTTTAAAAATTTGACGTTTCTAATCTGTCAGATTATATTTTTCGTGTAAGTTATTGAGATAAGGGTAATAAAACCTAAAATTGTTGAGCCGAAAACTGGAAATTAAAAGAAACCATCGGACATGCGGTATAACGAGCAGTCACAACAATTAATTTGAATATTATGCGTTTTTTTTTATGAAGAGTACAATATTAATAATAGTAAATCAACAGTTTCACCCTCCAACGCTGTTCGCCGTGCTTCTCTTGCGTTAAATATCTCGGAGAGCACAATTTACCGAAAATATGAGCCAGAAAGTGAAGAATGCAAAAACGGAAGTCGACGAAGCAGTCAAGACACTGTATATAAAATGTATGTAGCTAAAGAATTTGTAACCATAAAAAATCTAAAAAATGCTTGGTTGAAGAATCTGGAGATTTTTTACATTCAGTTTCTTCCCTAAATAGATTGTGCAAGGAAATAGGCTTCAAATGGCAATGTTCTATAACAGAATATGCATGCACAGAAATTGACTTAAAATTTGCTATACGCAGCAGGTTTTTAATGTAGCAGCTGACATATCTTTATTATATTTACATTTTACGACATGTTATGTTTTCTTTAACCTGTAAATTCAGTTTGATTTCATATAAGAGAATAAACCCGTAGCAATCTTGTTTTAGAAATTGGCATATGTCAGGATAACCTACAAAACGGAATGTCATTTATTTCCCTAAAATTGCATTTTTAAGAATCGACATACGTAAAATTACTAGATTATCACGTGACTCCGAATGGGTATAAATTTGACTATATTACAATATTTCTGTATTTTGGTGGTATTGTGCCATTTTTTCACAAAATTGCACTTACGTCGTTGTTTCTCCGGATGTGCGATATCATCTTGGGAGAGGTCAAAGTCTGATATGCTAGAACCTTTAACGGGTGTCCAATAATGCGGATACATGATTGTGTTTGATTTTGATGAATGACGAATACCTAAAGCATGTCCTATTTCATGTGTTAAGATAATAAGAAGACTCGTTTTTCCTTCAGGTAACACATCATTCACTCCAGTATGCCAATCAACCTGTGCATTTATATGTATTTCAGCTGTTTTCTTCACAGAATCCGGAAAATATGCGTCAGCCAATATACCACTCTCAAAATCAAACGGGCACCTTTCATTATCGACCGCTGTATATAGGTGATATTTATCTCTCATAGAGATTGCTATCATAGCATTTCTTTCGTACTTGAATTGAAACTGTAGGTTTGTATATTGCGACCATATGTCGAAAGCCTTTGAAGCTACTTGAAACAATTCGGGGGTTGTCTGATGAAAAGTCCAATTTATAACATCGGCATTCCACTTTGTCCGATGAAGTTGGTATGTCGCTATTGTATCCTCAACACCGCATCTGGGCTTCCTCATTAACTCTAGAGCTTCCGTGCTAATGGTGTTTGATACAGGTAGATTATAATATGATTGAAATCTGTTTAAAGCAAATATAAAATCGCTCGAATTTACAACTAAATCTATTGACGTTAAACCATGTTCACTTTCGCTCGATTTCAAAAACCCGAAATTTTGCAGGTATTTTACAACTTCGCATGTTGAATTCTGCTCGCTAACTGCATCAGCTACTACTACTAGAAATAAAACAAACATTTGATACATTTTGTGTGTTTAATACAAAGTATCGATACATACTAACAACATTTTATAATACAACAGTAAATATAGTATGCTACGAAGACTGTTCTTCCTCCATTTCTATAAATTTGTACACTTCGTCCAACTGGTTGCCTAGTCCGAGACCCTCCATCAGGTTTATAAACCGTCCTTTTCCTATTGCGTTGTTTAAAAATAATTCACACACAGCTGCACCATTTTCATACAATTTCTGTCTCGTATAGAGCTCGTCGTCGCTAAATCCATAAAACCCCATTCCATACACAGCTTCATGGCCGGCATCGAATGCTAAGATAAACGGCACATCATGTACAGTTCGGAGGCTTATCAGTTCTTGCGGTTACGCGCTCGCTAAGTCCTTATCAGCTCTTGCGGTAAGCGCTATCGAGCTCTCGAACGTCTTATCGCTTCGTGCTCATTTCTGTAATAATAATATATTTTCGAAATTGACACAAGGGCTGAAAACAGCTTCAGGCGATGGTGATCATTTTACCAACTATATAATTTGAGAACTTGTCACATCCCCAAGCTAGGGCCAGAGCTTCCTTCTCTATCTGAGCGTACCTTTTCTCTGCTGCAGATAGTGTGCGTGATGCATAGGCTACAGGTTTGTATTGACCATCAGATGCGCATTGCAAAAGGACAGCACCAAGGCCATACGACGATGAATCGACGGACAGTCTCGTTTGCTTGTGACTATCATATAGTGATAAAACAGGCGAACAAGATAAAGCTTTCTTCACTTCACTGTAAGATCTGTCTTGGTCTTTGGACCAAAGCCATTGGTTTTCAGACCTCAAAAGTTCGTATAGTGGTTGTGCTATAGTGGACAGATTTGGAACAAACTTGCCTAAGAAATTGACCATTCCTAGGAATCTCTTCAGTTCGGTGATGTTTTGTGGACTTGGCAGACCTACTATCGCCTCGATTTTTGCTGGATCAGGAATGATACCATCACTGGAAACGACGTGTCCCAGGAGTTTTACTGCAGTTTTTCTAAATTCGCATTTTTCCGAATTTAATGTCCATCCAGCTTGCAATAGCTTTGACAAAACAGCATGTAGTCTCTGGTCATGTTCGGCAATATCCTTTCCATGAATGATAACATCATCATAGTGACATATGACACCTTCAAATCCTTGCAGCAATTGACTTATTTGCCTCTGGAATACCTCAGGAGCGGACGACAGGCCAAATGGTAATTTTCGAAACTTGAACCTACCAAAAGGGGATAGGAACGTTGTCAGCGCCATACTCTCTGGAGACAATGGAATCTGCCAGAACCCATTATTTGCATCTATTTTTGAAAAAATCTTTGCACCTTCAAGTAGAGCTAACGTGGAATCAACATCCGGAACAGGGAAATGTTCCCTTAAAACATTCCTATTGAGTTGTGAAAGGTCGACACATATTCTAATTCGTCCGTTTTTCTTGGGTACCAGAACCATGGGAGCACACCAATCACTTGGTTCAGAAACTGCTTCTATAACACCTTTTGAACACATCTGCTCCAACTCCATCTTCAATGCTTGTCTCAATGGTACAGGAACACGACGTGGTACACATATTGCATAAGGCTCAGCATTTGGTTTTAGCTTTATAGTGTAGGTTTGATTTGAGTTACCTAAACCAGTAAAAAGTTTTGAAAATCTTTTCTTTGGATCAAAAACAGCAGCCTTTTCAACTTCAAACAGTCTTCGCACAAGATCCAATTTTTCAGACACCCTGTAGCTTAACAAGAACTGAGTTGCTCCTCGAACAACATACAAATCTTCAAAAGCTGTGTTCTTTGATGAACTGACCTTCACGTTTAACCATACTCCTGTAACATCCAGATGACTTCCTCCTGGACCGGTGATGACAGTATTTGATGGTTGAAGATTTGGTTTGGAGAACATTTTACGAAATGTGCTTTCTGGGAGCACACTTACATCAGCCCCCGTATCTACTTTTGCTGAAATTGATCGGTTCAAAATGTTTACTTTTGTTATCCACTTCTTCTGATCGGTCACGGAATTAACTTCACCGACAAAAGAGTCTTCATCGTCTACTGGTTCCACCTCGTTTACATGTTTAAATTTTGACTTTAAACATACACGAGCATAGTGTCCTTTTAACTTGCATTTTCCACACACAGCATTACGAGCAGGGCATTCAGTCTTCTGGTGATCTTGGGCAAGACCGCACCACTTACAACTTCCACTCTGTTTGCTTTTCGGTTTGTAAAATTGTTTTGCATTGTTTTTCATATTGTTGACCTTGTCCACCTTCACAGACACACCACGGAAAGTTTCCTGTTGTTTTTTAACTGCCTCTGATTGTCTTGCAGCAGTAACTGCTTTTTCCAGGGTTAAATTCGGATCTAGCTGCAATTTTTCTGACAAGTTTTTGTCCACTAATCCAACTACAACTTGGTCACGTATCGCCTCGTCAACAAACCCAGCAGGGAAACCACAACGTTTTGCTCTTGTGTGAAGTGCAGTTATAAAATCCTCCACACTCTCCCCTTCTTGTTGACATCGGGTATGAAAACAGTATCGTTCATAAATCACATTTGTTGTGGGAACAAAATGTGTTTTGAACCTTAACATAACAGTCTCAAAATCAATTGCGTCAGTATCTGACAGTTTAAATGACTGAAAAATCGGCTCGGCTTGAGGCCCCATTAGGTACACAAACGAATTCACCTGATCGCTTCCTGATTTCTTATCTAGTCCAGATGCACTTCGAAACCTTAGAAATCTAAGCTGCCATTGGTCCCAATCAGTTGCTTTGAACGTAAACAGTTCGGGTGCTGGAATTTGATACACAGAACTTTGTGGGGTCGACATGACTTTGGTTTTGCTTCTTCACTGACGCAGCACAGAACAAAGTCACTTACTCACGTCTCGCTGCCACCATGTATGGTTATTGAAATCACCAAATTCCTTTTAAGCGGTTTTATTCAAACTTTCTGACAACTCCAATAATTATTCATAAACATCACAACGTCAAAAGCAAGGCCCTCTCGCCAGTCGCGATTAGGCGGGGTCCATTTCTACACCTATAGAGGCTTCATCCCCCCATTCGTTGGACCACCCATACAACACACAAGAAATAGAATAGTAGACGCAAAGTTCAAGTTAGATTATTGTTCAAGTAGCGCGAATGCTATAAACGCACAATCGACGAGCCGCTGGCTGGAGCTAACAGCATTAAGTAGTTTGCTATAGTCCGAATACCATACGAATTCGTATTCAGATAACGTGCACAAAATCATTAAGCCGGCCCTGGACAATTAGCGCATTGCACAGGAATGTGCTAAGTGGCGATAAGGCAAATCGATGATTCGCCAAGCTCGAGATTTCGCTGCGCTCGAGCCGCTGGCTGGAGCTAACAGCATTAAGTAGTTTGCTATAGTCCGAATACCATACGAATTCGTATTCAGATAACGTGCACAAAATCATTAAGCCGGCCCTGGACAATTAGCGCATTGCACAGGAATGTGCTAAGTGGCGATAAGGCAAATCGATGATTCGCCAAGCTCGAGATTTCGCTGCGCTCTCTGGAACCTCGCAATTCTAGCAGCTTATCGGCCGATTGGACAGCTGAACTGGAATCCCCTTTGGCTTCGTGGCTGGCAGCAGATTCTATGATGTCCCCGCCCGCTGGAGACGTTCTTCGCAGGTAAACACTTCCTCTGGTTACTTAGGAAACTTTTTCACTTATTCTGCGTGGTGCCGTGGACGTCGGCAACACACCTGGATATCCCTGACGCTTCAGGGCACAATTGGAGAAAATTCACTTTTCTCCGACGATCTTGTCCAGCTCGCTCGCTGGCTGGGCACTCAATGTTCATTTCCCCGCATTCAGCCTCCGGGATTTACCCGTTCAGGAATTTGAGGGCTTCGCATAACTGCCCTGGCGCTAAAGTTACATTGCCAGAGGCGTACTTAGTTTAATTCACTGTACACAAAATAAAAAGCAACAGCTTCGCGCACCTTTAAAGTGACAGCTACAACTAAACAAATGTAAACAACAATACAGCTCGCTTTCAAACTAGTAGAGATAAATATATAAATGACTAAAATAAAAGAGAAGCATACGCCTAGGCTCGCTGTTACAAGATGTCATTGGAAACAGTTAGGAGAGCCTAATGTCCAGGAGTGGACGTCACAGAGCTGAGGAAGAAGAAGAAGAAGAAGCCGGATCTATTGAATCTCACTAACTTAGAAGATGAGACGGGGTGGCCCATATTACCCTCTGTGCCATATTACCTCTACTACCTTATGATCATAATTTTTAACAGTATCATAATTTGATAACGGTAATTCATTATCATCCATATTTAGTTGGTGTGGGACATTCTCAGGAATTAGTAGTGACTCACTATTTTGTGTATCATTATTTTGTGCAAAATCAGCTGGTTTTGGTGTTAAATCTGATGTGAAACTTATGTCGTGAAGATCTTGTGTGAGATTTGCCAGCTTTTCCCAACCCTGCTCCAAAATTAGGCCATCTTCTACTTCAATTATTATATCTTTTGTCTTGTTGTTTTCACTTTCAAGTATGTAACTTACCTAATCCCGACTTTGTGAAAATTTTGTTCCTAACCATATACGTATAATGTTTTGTTCGTATCATTTCCTTCCCCATCAGCACCTTTTGAAAGATAAAACTTTTTAAGAGTTGTCGCTTTAATGTGCTCCTCTAAAAATCTTAGGTGCCTAGCTACATCACCTGAGTGTTGGGTTTTGAATACTTTCAAGTACTCTGGTGTAGTCAACATTTCTACTATCAAATGGAAACAAACCACAGAAATAAAATGCATTGGCAAATATTTCTTTTATATTTCCTATTTCGTCAAGAGTTGTTTTAAGTACAGGAGCAAAATTTTCTTTGTTCAAAGATTTAAATTGATTCTGAGAAAGAAAGAAATTAGTCGTCGGTTAGTTACCCCGGATTACGGTATAGCTATACAGTGTCTCCGCGGATTGAGTAGACATAAGGTGTAAATGACAAAAAAAAGAGTTAGATACTAATATTCTCGGAATCACTCCTGCTTGTCCTCAAACTAAGATTTTGAGAAAGTCAATCAAATTAATTAATATAATTGATCTGGATCGTACAGATTATTTGAATAAAATGCAAACGTTATTGCAAGACGATAAAGTATATAAACAAATACCTAAAGATCCTAGTACCACCATTGAGACTAAACTGAATAAACTCATAAAAGACCTACTAAACAAACATTACATAGATGGTATCACCTATAAACGTCTTATTTGTCATAATGCTGTGTCACCTAAACTTTACGGGTTACCCAAAATACATAAACCCGATACACCTTGCAGACCTATTGTCTCATCACCTCAATCTCCTGATGGGAACGTATCTAAGTTTATAGCATAAATATTAAGCCATGCATTTGCAGAGTATAACAATTATTGAGTTAAAGACACTTTTGCCTTCAGCACTTTAATTAAAAACTTTCAATTACCACCCAATTATGTCATTTTTTCTTTGGATGTAGTATCACTCTTTACCAATATACCACTTCAGTTTGTCATACAAATAATAGACAAAAATTTGAATTCAATAGAACCTAATACTCAAATCCCCAAAATTGAATTTTTAGTCTTATTAAAATTTATTTTTGATTCCACATATTTCACTTTCAATAATTCTTTTTATAAACAAATCTTTGGGTCTCCAATGGGCTCCAGTCTTTCCCCCATTTTGGCCTAAATTAATGTGAACACCATCATTAAGGACTGTTCTTTAAAATTGGATTTCCAATTTCCATTCTTATGCCAGTTTGTAGACGATATAATCTGTGCAGCACCAGCGGAGGAAATAGACAAAGTGCTAGAAGTCTTCAATCAATATAACCAGCACATTTAATTTACGGTTGAAAAAGAAAAAGAGAAATCAGTTCCCTTTTTGGATACCCTAGTCATCAGGACTGATTCCAACATTATCAAGCTGGACTGGTACATAAAACCGACCAGCTCAGGAAGGTTTCTGAACTTCCGTTCCCTTCACAATATCCGCCAGAAAATCCATGTGGTGATAGGATTAAAACACAGAATCCTGACAATATCGCATCCAGATTTCCAGAATACTAACTTAAACAAATTAAAAACTATCCTTAAATTGAATAATTATCCAGTATCTCTACTGAACTCTATTATATCTGCTAACAACAATAACAGGAGAAGTAACAACGAAACTTCTGCCAACATAGAAGAACCACCTCCTAAACCACCTTCCTATAAAAAGTCTCATTTACATCCCCGAGCTATCAGCTATAATCAACGGAATTTTTTGCAACCAGGTTCAAATTACTATTGCAGACAAACATCAACATATCTTGAAGGACTACTTTACTAAACTCAAGGACAAAGCACCAACCCTCTTAACTCCGTATCTTACATTGGACAATCAGCCCAAAGACTCAATGCTAGGCTAACCCAACACAAGAGTGACTCCAAAGTCAAGCCCAAAGCCTGTGCGTTAGCTAACCATGTCAGCAATACTGGCCATAGCATGTATTTTGCAAATCCCAAAATCATAACTACTGAACCTAATATTAGTAGACCTACTTTTATAGAGATGTGTAGCATATTCGGGACTTCTAATACATTACATTAAAAAAAAAAGATATTGACAGTTTAACAGCCGTATTCATAGTCGTTCGCCAGTGGCTCGCCGGCGAGTCGCCGGAGTTTCGTTATGAATAGTATGTTGGCGGCACTGTACGTCTATGTCAAATTCGAGGTTAGCAGGTTAGATTTTGTGTCAATTTCTGTCAAAACTGACGGAAAACCTAACCTGATAACCTCGAATTTGACATAGACGTACAGTGCCGCCAACATACTATTCATAACGAAACTCCGGCGACTCGCCGGCGAGCCGCTGGCGAACGACTATGAATACGGCTGTAAGTGTTTCCTATCACCTTTTGCTATCTATGTCCAATAATAAATTTTCTTTGAATTTTTAACTTTAAACTCAAATTATTTCTAGTAATTAAGGTGGACCGTCCACCCATTTCTTGTTTTCCCCTCGTAATATTTAGACGCGTGCATCATTACGCATGCGCGAACTCTAGGAATGCAGGAAGTGTCTTGCTTTTACACCTGCTCATGACCTTGCATTGTCATGGGCCCATTTTTACGAATTAACTAAAATGCCATTTATGGTATATGTTTCCATGACGCTAAGTAATATTTTAAACACACCTTCACAAGCCGTGGGTTCGTGCGTTTTAGTCACGGACTGAACTTTGTAATGGCAAAAATCAAGTTCGTTTTCAACAGTCAACGTTGACGTTTGTCAGGCATAATTACCCCTAACATAATTTTCAAAATCTTAATGAAATAATGTTATATTGTCTAAATTTGTGGTCGTAGAAAAAGTATAGTATGCAACTCGTTTTATAAACTTATTAGTCACTCATTTTATTAAACACTCGCTCCGCTGCGCTTCGATTGTGATTAATAAAACTCGTGACTAAAATGACGTTTATAAAACTTGATACATAATATACCATTAAACTTGTTTTAATTGTGTCTGTGTCTTTTAAAGTGTTATTATACCATTCAGTAGTACTTAATGTGCTTCTAAGGTTAAGAAAATGCAGCTTCACCATTTTCTTCATATGTTTAAAAATATAAATTTTCCATCAACACATGTTAACAGCGTTAAGGTTATGCACTAGTATTTTTCGGTATGTTCATAAACTGCTTGTTAGATCACTTTTGTAACTATTGTTAACCTTCGCTAGATCATTGGAAACGGAATAAAATAATTCTGAAACGGTCTGATCAAGATACAATGTGGTTTTAATTTCCTATAACCATAAAACTCTGAATATTGTGCCCAGTACAGAGGGTTGGATACTCATCTTTGTCTCTGCCAACATCGTGAACTATTCTGTAACCACACGAGCTGTGAAGAGTTTTTACATTACAGTATTAACGATGCATTTCTACGACATGATAAGCAAGGATTTCGGTGATGCAGTTGTGGACCACCTAAAAACATGGCAAACCTGTAACCGCAAGCTGGCAGCAGTCAAAAGTAGGATACTTTTCCTGAAGAAGTGCCTCCAGTACGGCCTCACACCTGTCCACCTCCGGGGTTACGTGAAGGCGTATATGTATATATATATGCATGTGTGTGTAAATATGTAATAATTCACCCTTGTGCCCATTAAGGGTATAAAGATAATTACTAATTAACTTTCTGGTAGCTAGTCGTGTCGGAGACAGGGTCGAGATTTCCAGACATACATAAGAAGCGTAGCAAACCAAACACAGGATAGCTTTAAACAATTTAATATTGATATTCAGAACTATTTACAAACGTAAACATAATTGGATAATTGAAAATTAACATGTACTTTGATAATAAAAGTAATCTTCTGTCTCCCGTCGCCTCTTGCCCCTTTTCGCTGCAACCCGTCGTACAGCCGTGTAAACGGTGGTTTCTGGTTACCCCCCTCGGGAATTCTTGCGGAGACGACGCTGGTAGCTTCTGGAACGGCTTGAAGTTAGCCCCAGGCGTTCTTCGCTTGGCACTCGGCGAAAGGTTTACGAGCACATGCCGCTGTAATGTCAGGTTAATTAACTAAATACCGGGATTTCGCTTACGTGATGGTGGCGTTTACGATATTTGCCCTTATTCCGAGAATTCGCGGCGTGATGTTTGGTGTAAGGTGCGGTGCCACGAGGATTTGGTGGAGAGATCCACCTAGTGAGCGTCCTTGAGTCAGCTGCTGGTGAAGAGGAGATTCCCTTCAAGGAGGCACGGCCTGGAGATGTTGATCTCGGACTTCTCTGGTAGGTAGAACTCTGTAGCTAATAAGAACATTAACCAATTCTTCCAAGGGCTGCAATTTAGTAATTATTCGGGCTTTTAAAATAGATATTATGAGATGCTATTATCGTATTTTAATTGCATGGACTTTTGGGAGATAATTATTCGCAAAATGACATTTAGGTTACTTGCTAAGCAAGTTATTTAAATGGACGGGCCTGGCGGTCTCTAAATTGAGTCTTCGCCTGCAAACACGTCTTAAGGATTTGTCAAATTAAATTATTAACAAACATAGATTTCCTTAATTAAAGTGTCTCGGGGATACAGGTTCAAATGACGGCAGAACGGCGGAGCGGCTTTCCAGCGGACCTCGTCTCGTACCTATTCTGCAGGATAAGGGAAAGGTTTAAGTTTGTAATCGTGAAGGCGGCCTACTTCCAGGAGAAGTCTTCGCCTATCGCCGACTACGGGTCAGGTCGAAAAATGAAATTAATTCGTCCTAATAATGGGCCGGTGGCTTACTTTTATATGGGTCGCCACCTCCATCTATCCTCTGGTGGGGACGAGCAGCGCGTCGATTATTTGTTTATAATTTTCGGCGCAGACTGGCGAAGCGAACGCTTATCTCCTCCCTGGACGTTGGCTCGAGGCGATAATGCTAGAAAGGGCGCAGCGCGAATTTAAATCCATTATGTAATGTTCGTTTCTAAAAACTTCGCGCAAGGCAAAGCGTTACACAGCTCGCTTTCCCAGGGGAAAAACCGTTGCCCCGACGACTTCTTCGCCGAGGGGAGAACCGCTGCATTAGAGATAGCACCTGGAGCGTCTACAGGACAGACGTGGGGGTTTGCGGTATCAAACCCCCCAGGTACACCAGGTACCTGGATGATTGTAGGGTTGGAATCCAATTTCTCTTTTAATGGTGGGTTTCGGGGACAGAAATTAGACCCATCTGAATTGCTGCTCTCCTTGCAAGGCGAATTCGCTGGCCGGTGGGCGTCTTTATGCGTACAGTCCGGTGTTTACGGCGCCGCCGTCGTGACGTTCGGGCTAGCGGAATCTGGACCTCAGGCTCGGGCGGAGGAGGATTAAAAAGCTCGGGAAGCATCTCCGACGGAAGCTCAGGTTCTGGGAGTTGCAAATCCTGCAGCTCATCCAATACGTCTGCGATGGCGTCGCCTTCTTCTAGAGGTAGGACGGCTTCTTCTATGGTCGTCTCGGGAAGATTTTCGGAGTTAAGTTCCGGTGGAACCGACGCTTGTTGCCACCAGTCGCCGCACTTGGTCAATTTAAGGCTGAGGATGGGCGATGCTATTAGGTCGGCGCTGGGTGTATGCTGCTCGCTGGGGGTAGCTGGTGAAATTACGTTTCCCACGTCGGAGGGAACTGCGGCTGGACTCGCTGGATGCTCGCCGAACAGCTACTTAAACTTTCGAGTCAATTGTTGGATGGCCGCCTCCTGGTCGGGATGGAGCTTCGAGAGCGGGATGCTTATGGGCAGGCTTCCTCTTGGTTGTAATGGTTTCAACATGCTGTATGTCGTCCTCTCTGGCGTAGCTGGCAGAGGGGACAGCATGGCTGGGACCGGACTCCAAGAGGGCAATGGCGACCATTGGGGGGCTGTATCCGGTTCAGGAGGGCCGTAGGCCCGGGGACCCATGGGCTAATTTTCTTGACGCCCTTCCGAGGCTTCTTCAATTTAAATTGCCATGGCCGGACATTAGTTTTCGCCTTAACTGGAGGCATCTTGAATCTTCTCTGGTAAGACTTGAGTATGGAGGCCGTTGCCAGGGAAGGCCCCTTATAACTTGGTTTCCGGGATTATCACCCCTTCCGGTTCCGGGTTTCTTCGGTGGGGGGGGGGGGGGGGGGAAGGCACGTGCCCACCTTGACCTGCAGGTGCAAAAAAAGGCTATGTGCCAAAAAATGATTTTGCCTGATCGTTTTCGAAATAGATAGGTTTGAAGGTTACTGGAAAGCTTGTTTTATGTCTTTCACGTGGACTCGGCCGATGTTCTTCTCTGTTTGAGGAACGCTTAATTCTACGATGACCGGTGAAACTATAATGTAGGGCCCGGCATACTTGGCTGCTAACTTTGCCGAAATCCCTTGGGCGGCGTCCGATAGGACTCGATCTCGCTTAAACACTCGGTGACCTATCTGGGGACGATACTCACGTCTTCTCAAGTTATAATAGTGTCTTTGTCGGGTGAACGCTTTGGCGAGATTGTTTCGCACTACTTCCATTATGTCTTCCAACTTCTTAAGCTGCTCCCGGTACAACCCTGGGCTCGGATCTTCTTCGGCGGGATCGAAGACTGGATTAGATGTTTTCCGTAACGATTGGGGCGGTAACATCTCTCGTCCGAGATTTAATAGGGCTGGTGTGAATCCGGTTGATTCGTGCTTGGAGGTGTTGAGGGCGAACATCACCTCCGGCAGCCAGGCATCCCACTGATTTTGCTTCCTTCTAGCTAACTGTGCAATTATGGTACCCACCACTTTATTGGCCCTCTCCACAGGGTTGGCCTGGGGAGTATATGGGGGCGTCAAACGGTGTTGAATGCCATATTCGGTGGCCAGTGCTTTAAAGATTTTACTAATAAATTGCGGTCCATTATCAGAAATGATTGTCTTTGGGGTGCCGAACCTATAAATTATCCTCTCTTTTAGGGCCTGACTCACGGCTTTGGCGGTAGCGGAACGCAACGGGTGGAGCCCGACCCATTTGGTGAAGCGGTCCTGGAAGACGAGAAGCCAGATGTTACCCTTCGAAGACCTGGTGAGGGGGCCGATCAAGTCGGTGCTGATGACCTCCCATGGGCCTCGGACTCTGGACCAAAACATCTTGCCGGCTGGTTGCTGCTGTTGGTGCTTGTATTGTTTCAGGTCATTTTGTATTTTAATTAGCCACCTAGGCTTTAGGGCAGCGTGCCCGTATGTTAAACCCTTTTAGTTACTTATTTGGCTTCATCGCCTAATTCCATAATAATGATTTTGCACATATTTGGCCTCAAGCGCAGTATTTCTCGTCATCTGGGACACCCCTTTGTTGGTACTTTGACAGCCGGGTGTTAACGCTCGCAAGATTTCCGAACCTTCTAGAAGGTACGCTGTTGGTGTGACTGCGAGGCCTCGCGCTCTCTTTGTCACCGGAATTTATTTGTTTTATTGGGCGCATCGCCATTGGCTGTCGAGAGTCACGTGGTAACGCCGTTTTGGCTCACGCCACTTCGGGCGTCCTAACGCTTCTTGCTTGGGGGATTCAACCGAGTGTCGTCGATCTAAGAGGTCGGATAGTGTGTGTGTTCGTGCGGCGCTTCCGCCCTTGGCCGTCTGGTTTTTATCTTTGTTTCCTTTACCCCAAAAAAATCTCTGACTACATGTATCTTCTGGTCTAATCACTACCTGGTGAAACATCTCTTTTATATCTCCGTATAAAGCTGTACGACCTTTGCCTAAATCGCCATAAAACTGCAACAAGGGACGGAACGAAATCAGGGTCTCGAAAAAGAAAGTTGTTCAGACTATATCCGAAAGATTTTGCAGCGACATCAAACACAAAACGGACTTTTCCAGGTTTGTTAATATTCCATACAGCAAAATGCGGCAGGTACCAGTCTTTTGGGTTTTCAGTAAATTCGTCTTCTTTTAGTTTCCTCGCATATCCTTTCTTTATATATTCCTCAATCTTCTCACAATATTGTTTGGCAAAGTCTTGATTTAGATTCATTTTTCTCTCCATACATGAAAGCCGTTTTAAAGCATTTACTTTCTGGAAAGGTACTTTCTTCGTTTTTGTATAGGTGACCAATTTCATACCGATTTCCAATATTCCTTATAGTTTTTTCCATTCTTGAAACCGCCTTTTGGTGTTCTATCGATTTAATTACTTTCCCATCCATATTGACGCCAATATTTTCGAGTTTAAAATTGTCTCTTACCATTATTTCTAGTTGGTCATCAGCAAGTTTGCAACAAAGACTTACATGGTTTGACTCTGTACTAGTTCCTACAACTCCATGTATGGTCCACCCTAACTTTGACCTGGACAATACTGGCTAATTAAGTCTTGGTTGAATCACTTGCCTTGGCACTATTAAACCGCAGTGGTCGTGTCCAATCAACATTTTTGGGGCGACGTCTTCTACAGCTTTTAAGATGTTTAAGTCCAAATAAGGAAATTTCTGCGACAAAAATGTTAAATCTATTTTCTGTCTAGGTAGACTCAAGTTATTTACAGTTCTGACATTTCTTGTATGTATATATAATCTGTAACCTCATTTACCTTGCGGTGTAGAGGCTAATTGATAAAAATTAGGAATTTTAGTTTGGGCTGAAATTTTAACAGAAACTATCCTTGACGTGTCTTCATGATGCGTTATTTGGTTAGTCCATTGAAAACACAGTGGAACTATAGGTCCTGGAAGTTCTAACTTTTCAGACAACTCTTCTATCATGGTGCAGGTCGAACCTTCATCGAAGAGTGCAAATGTATGTACTTCTTTATTTGGACCTTGTAAAATTACAGGAGCAACCCTTAATAATACAGTCTCGTTTCTATTAGATATACTCGTACACAACTCGATCGAATTTTCTTTATTTGGTACATCTTTACTTGCAATTTCGGTTCTATTTACATGCAAAATATTATTATGTCGGCCTCTGCAGCCTTCAAAGCCACATCTTTTCTTAATAAAGCATCGGTTTACACAGTGGCCTATTTTTAAACACAAGAAACATAATTTTATATCTAATACGACTTTCCGTCTATCAAAGACAGTCTTTTCAATAAATTTTTGACATTTCTCAATCTCGTGTTTTTTATTCTTACAGACCATGCAACATTTATTGTTTTCATAAGAATGATTTACGGCCATCACAGTCTCCTTTTTACCTGTAAATTTATATCTTTGAAAAGGATTGTAGACGGCACACATGGCAGTAATTTCTTCAGCATACCAACTAGCAAAACGTTCCAAAGAAGTAGGACTTCCTTGTACATCCTTTTGCTGCTTGAACTTTCCCCAACTATATTATTGGATCGCTGGCAGCTTTTCGACTAAAATAGGAAGCAATTCTGGATTATATAAGTAAAGCGTAGAGTTTATGTTTCTCATTGTCGTAACCATATTATCAAGAGCATTTGAGAAAGCAATACATGTTTCGATCTTATCTTCTCTTATATAATTGAACTTTTTTACCCTATCCATCAATGACAAAACAATCCAGTCAGGCCTGCCGAAATTCATTTCAAGTACTTTAATAATTTTTGTAACATTGTCAGGACATATAAGTAGAGCTTTAACAGTTTCTCTGGCGTTTCCTTTTAAAGCACGATCTAAACGTAATAGATTATCATAGTCAGTTAATCTATTCTCTTCTATAGAACGCTTAAATTCGCTAATAAATATAGGCCATTCCGTTAACTCACCTGAGAAAAAAGTAAGTTCTCTCATTTTTTGTCTTGACAGCGGGGTACTCATGTTATTTGAATTTTGTGCGCATTGTTTGGCAATTTCTAACAGCATCTGATTATTACCACCATTCATTTCTCCCGCGCCAAAAGAAGCGACTGAATTACCTATCTTCTTATGTGTTGCGATGACCGATTCCACTTCATAATTTGTGCTTGTAGCCTGTTTTGCGTTTTTCACCCAATCGGTTACTTTCACAGGATCTTTGTAAAGATGATCAAACACTTGATCGTACATCTGAGTGGTTTGAACATTTTCTTCATTTTGTTCTTCCAACAACAGTTTTTTAATTTCTATCTCTCTCTACGCATTCTTCTTCGTTTTTCAATAGCTCTTAACTTTTCGTGTGTTTCTTCTTCATCTAGCTGTTTCTGTTGATCCAACAACTTTAATTCTAAGTTCGATCTAGAAACAGAAGAACGTTTAGACAAAACTGACGGAGATTTAACACACATGTTATGATTAGAAGGCAGAGAACCGCAACCAACAGGATGCATGATCTCCGATCTTGTAGTTTTATTATCAAGTTGTTCAGTAACAGTGTATTCCTTTCCAGTCAAAACATTTTCAGAATCTGCTTTAGCAATACCGACCTTATAGTTTCTTTTACCAACAATATATTCAACCATAATCCTGTCTGAAATTACTTTCTCATGTTCAGCATTACTCATGTGTGTGAATCTTCTGGGAGGAATAGCCTTGTTACATCTACTACTTCGACGAACGTATAAATCATTTCCCGCATCATTTTTACTTTCTGTCTTATCTATAGCGTGGTTCTTGTACCTCGAAGGACCAATAGATTTGTTGGAGTATTTCTTTATATCATCATTTATTTTGTCTCCTAGTGTTTTCTTGGACTCATTAATACATAATTGGAGTGACGTTTTAATGTCATCCATATCGCAGAGTGGTGTAGCGTAGCGACCGATCATAATTCTTACCACCATAGAGAGTAATAATAGAACAAGCCAAATAGAGGATAAACAAACAATGGATTTATACTTATTACTAGATCTAATCTGTATAGGGAGTATCCTAACGTCTCTGCGGTCGTCGGCGTTCATTATTAATAACTTTTTATTTTCAGGGGTTCTAAGTTGGACAGTGTCTTCTGGGATATTTGTCTCAAATTTATCCCCTCTATTCATCTGATAATAAATGTTGTTATAACTTGTTTAATGCACAGAGGAAACACACACAAATCTAGTCTTCTACATAGGGCTTTCATTATATTTACTATTTTTGGTGGTGCACCTATTAATTCTAGAATTTGCCAAACAGCTGCGAGGTTTAGAAAGCACGTTTAAAATCTATGAATATCAAGTACAGAGAGCTTCGCCACTCTGTTCACTGTTCAATTATAATTCTAAGTGTATTAGTGTGATCGACACATGATTTATTTGGTCTAAAACCTGCTTGTTCCCGTCTTAAAATGGGTTCTATTTGCTCCGACAGTCTATAGTTCACAATGTGTGCTATGATTTGATGATCATGTTTAACAGTGTTATTTCTCTCCAGTTGCTGCACTTTGTTAAATTTCCTTTCTTAGGTAATTTAATAATAGTTCACCTTTTTCCACTCAGTAGGGAATGATTATTCATTGCAGGCTTTTCTGAGTATTGGTTGTAGAATTGTTGCAGTTAGATGTGGATCCACTTTGAGGAACTCGGCTGGTATCTTATCAGGACCCGTCGTTGATGGTCCCTTGCGTAATTTGGTTATTGCTGTCCTTATCTCATTGTAACTTGGGGGGCTGCATTTGATTTTTAACTGAGGTAGTTTGTGTCCCTGCTATTTGTACATCATCCGCTGGTTCACCGATAATGGTAAAAAAGTAGTTTTCCAGTGTATAATCTTCTCATCTTCCGATGTGATAATTTTGCCGTATCATCTTTCAATGGTTTGTTAGAGTTATGCGGTCTATAGCTAACTTTTTAGTATGTCTGTAAACTTCTTTAAGGTTTTTCTTCTGCATGCTTGCTGGGCATGTTCTGTCTGCTCATTAGTCCATCTTCGTTTATCTCTCCTCGCCGCCCGTTTGACTCTTCTGTTAGTCTCTTGTAGTTGTCGTGCTAACTGTTGTTTGGTTTCTTGAGTTGTGGCTGCATTTTTCTTGTTCTTTCTCATGTTCTCCTCTGTCGTGAATGAATGTCAAGTTTCGTCTGATACCCACTCGTCTTTTCTGTTTCTTATACTTCCTAGTAGTTGTTTCCCAGCATCATATAATGTGCTCTGGAATTCGCCCATCTCTGGAATTCTTCGCCATTTATTCCATAATTTGCATGTGCATCACTGTGTTGAGAGTTCTTATTATTAATTTCTTTCATAAATTCTCAGAGTATGAAGGGATTCTTTAATTATCGTAAGTTACATTTTGTTGTGCTTACTATCGTGTATTTAGACCTCTTGTCTTCAGTTTGATCTTGATTGTTTCCATCAGCAGATGGTCACTTGCTGCATCAGCAGCCCCTCTTTTGTTCCGTACATCAAGGAGTGATCGTCGCCAGCCTCTACTGATCGTGATATGGTCGACCTGAATATTTGTGACTTGTCTGGTGACATCCATGTGGTTTTGTGGACGCTTCTTGTGGGAAAAAGCGACCCCCCTATGCATAAATCGTGATTTAAACAGAATTCTGTGATAGCTCTCCGTTTTCGTTTCGTTCACCTATTCCGTGGGTGCCCATTATTCTTTAGATGTCTGTATTATTGGAACCTATTTTGCATTTAGGTCTCTCATAACTATAATAATATCTCCTTTTCTTTGGACGTTAATTGTGTGTTCCAGGTCGTGGTAGAGCTTTTCTTTCTCTATAGTGTCTGAGGGCACTGTTGGAGCATAGCATTGTATGATAGTTAGGTTTCTGCTCTAGTCGCGAATCTAGCTTGTATAATCCTGTCAGAGATAGGTCTCCATTCTAAAAGGTTCCGTTTGGCTTCCTTGGTTAATAGCAGTCCAACTCCGCTTATCTTATTTTCTTCCTCTGGGGGACCAGAATACAGGAAGATTTTCCCGTCGTTAGTTTGGATTTCCCCATGCTCAGGCCATCGCACTTCGCTTAGCCCTAAACCTTACCTTGTACCTGTCCATTTCTTTGCGACTTGGGCAAGTCGAGTGGCTCTAGCAATGTCCGTATGTTCCATGTACCAAATCGAGTCCGTGTTTCATGCCAAAGGTCGTCATCAAGGAGTAGTCCGGCAATCGTATGTAGAAGTTTCAAGAATCAGTGTTTGGGTTTAAAGTGATCAGCAGGTGATTAGCCTACGCCACTCGAGTCCGATGATAGGGTTGCATCTTCTAGCCTTTCGGACAGGTTTGTGGCACGGCATTTCCTCCGCGCAGGTGTTATGGTTATTCCGCCATTACTCGGACACCAGAGCCTCGTTTGTAAAAACAGGGTGCACCACGTGTAGGTGAGGTTGGCGTTTGAGTAGGAGAGGCTGTATTTGTCGCGTCACTACCCCATCACACCCCGGGTGTTACTAGTGATGGGTAAATTTCCCCAAGAATTCTTGATTCATTTTTGTGATTTCAGCTTATTTTCATTCCATTTATTCATGATAGGCAAGGGCAAGACGCTATCAAGACAAAAATTAAATTAAAATATCCATTTTTTATTAAAAAAAATAACAAAAAAAAATTGGGTCTAAAAGACTGTTATCATCAAAAACGCGTACAAAAAAAATATTTATTGTCCTTACAGACGTAAGGTGCTAATCCTGACACACCTCCTCCTCCATGCCTACTTCTTTGTTATTTATTTAATTATAGTTATTATTACTTTACTAATTATAATTTAAGCCAATTATTTATTTTCTTGATTTGCGATTGCTAAATATCAAATTCACGTTTCTCTATTAGTTAATTATTTATATTTACGTCAAGGTTAGACGTAAAAAACAGCAATGTTGAATCTCGTCTTGTGAGTCATATTTATGAATAAAAGACTATTATTACTATTATTATATAAAAACTATTGCCTCTCAGGCATAATAAAAAATACATTTATTTTGGTAAAAAATACGTTTCAACTAAAACAACATAAATAAAATATTTTCTTAGACTATCAAGTTGATGAGTTTACGACGAGTATGGAGTATATAATATTAAAAAAAAACTATATTCTCAGTTTAAAAAATAAACACATTTGCTTTGGTAACAAATTTTAAAAACCTTGTAACTAAAACAACACAACTAAAATATTTGAGAGTATGTAATATTAACAAACTAATCCTCAGTTTCTGAGCTATTCGCCTCATCCCCATCAGTCAGAGTCCTGATAAGGAATTTCTTCATCCTCCGAAGAAAATTCTGTCTTCGTCTCTGGCTCAAAATTTATTGGTGATTTTGAAAGGCCTGAAGGTCCAGGTACCCCTGCTTCCGACACTATCATCTTAGAATGCTAATCACTTTTAGTACTTCAGTCAAATCAGAAGTGGAGGGACACTTGCTTTTGCCAAGTGGTACATCCCGTACAGCTGTCTTTGTTTTGTTACGAGTTCGCCAGTAATGGGCGATCTACGTTAATTTATTGCGGAGTTGTTAGCTTGTTTCGTTTCTTTGTGTGAACTGCAGAAAAACGTGGAAAAAGCTCGCTCAGTCGAAGCTGACGTAGCAGAAACAGAAAGAATTTTTACTGCCACTTTTGATATCTGATTCTGTCCAATGATCCCCTTCCACCAAATGGACAGGTGTTACATCTGTGACACAGTCCAAATGAAATCGTTGTGCCCACCTACCTTCATGCGCTCTATAATTGGAAATTTCAACAAGCAGCTGTTCATGCTCAATTATTGGAGAAACTGTATCATCAGAGAAATGTGAACTTTTGCGAAACTATGTGTTCAATGGCATCGAGTTGTCTTCAGCACTTAAGTAGCAACCTTGCGCCTTTGGATCTGATAGCCAGCTGCTTTATGGATAGATTTAAGCGCATAAGCTTTTCTTCGAAATATTTATCGATACATTTTTCTCCTCATTTTTCTGTAGCATTGAGAGCGGTAAGTTTTTACTAAGCTTTCCTGAATTTCACTAAATGCTTTGAAATATAGATGTATTGTATCTTCGTTGCTTTCTAACTTCAAAATCCAGTTGACTACTGGTTCCAAAAGAGCTTTGGTACTTTTTATACGCACCCAGAAAATTATGTCATTCAAAAGCGCTTGTTTTTTATCGCGGCACAATATCTTACCAGCCGCTTCATACATACCGTAAAACTTTGCACCGAAAATTTTTTTACCAAAAATTCCATATTCTTATATTATAGCCAGTTAAAAATATGGCATATGTTTAACACAAAAGTAGAACCTTTAAAGACTTGTTTCCAGAAGTTTTACTGTTCTATGTTAATTTTGTAATTTTTTAGAATTTTGTAAAAGTGGTGCAAAGTTTCCTATAGGGGAAGGATACTTTGCACCACATTCAGAATACCACCTTTAACAATGATTGTAAGCATAGTGGTGCAAAGTTAAGAATTGTAAATGTATTGAAAACCATCAAAAAATTTCTTAATTATAATTTATTCATAAAAACACGAAACAAAACAATTCTATACCTACTGTAAATTAACATTAGATAAACACAAAACAAGTTACTCTTCATATTTTTCAAAAACAAACTAAAACTAAAAGTAGAAAATTGTTTTTTTATCTTTACACTTACAAACAAATGGAGAAATTAGCCCCATAAAAATCTAAATCTGGAATAGAGAAAAGACTACGCCGACTAATTTGTTTTGGAGGTTGGATATTTCCAATGATATCTGTCCAGCTGTATTGCAAATTATCTTCTCTCTCTGGCCACTTCCAAAGTCTCCACATTTCTGCATTGAGGATCAGTAGCTCAGTTTGGCAATGCGGATGATTTTTCCAGGGAAGAAGTCTCCTTCTTATGTAAAAACAACAAATTCTCCACTTCTTTCTCACAGGATTCCATTTAGAACCAGATTTGCTGTTTTCATGACAGTTTTTCTCTTCCAGATCACTGAAGTGTTCTTCATACTCACTGGATGATTCCTAATAAGGCACATCATCGTCATTATTTTCGGAATTTGAGGAACCAGAACCATAAACTTCTTTTTTTTTGTTTTTTGCCTTCTGCTGATTTTTTTTAAATGGGACGCCTGATGTTGAAGGGACGTCTGATGTTGAGGGAACGCCTGATGTTGAGGGCTCTTTAAGGTCTTCATAGGTAATACTCTTGCCTGGAGCCACATTTACTTTTTTCCTTTTTTCTTGATGCCATCTATTCCTGTTATTTTCCTTTCTTTTATTTTCTAAAAATTTCTTGAAACTTCCTTCAATAGAATTTCTTTCAGCTTCGTCAATTTCTCTGCCCGAAAATGTTTTTTAACAATTCATTAACATTAGGTGGCTGTATACCACATTTCTTAAAACCTGCTTTTAAATTTGCACACTGATTCGATTTAAGAGCATTTATTAATCGTTAAGCAAAGCAGAAAGTCTTGTTTTTGGAGAGTGGCATTTTTATTCCACTGGATGTGTTTTTTGTAGCTGATAAAATTTGTCTCCATGCACATTTCATAGGACGAAAAAATGCGACGTCCAGGGCTGGGTAAGGTGAGTACTATTTGGGGGAAGGCATACAAAAGCTATATCATTCTCCTGACATTCTTTGATGACTTTCAAAGATACATGGGACGAGAGATTATCTCCTATGAGTACAGTTTTACCTTCCAATTTCTTTAATTTAAGCAACATTAGAGAAAAAAAAACATTCCGCAAACGTTTGTCCATCAAAGCAACCACTAGTTGTGGTACTGTAACGAGTACCTTTAGGACCACCTTCTGCCCATGTAGACCACATTCGGTTGGCACGGTAAACTACAAAAGGTGGGAGTAGCTCTCCAGCAGCGCTACCAGCCATCATTAATGATATGCTTGTCTTAGAACTGTTACAAATTTTGGTGGGGTATTTGGTGCCACGCTTTACCACACATTTTTGTGCCCGGGTCATCCGTCAGATTGGTTTCGTCATAGTTCCAGATATTTTCTGGGGGTACATTTTCAACAACAGCAGAGAGATTATCAATATATTCTTTGATCATATCTTCACTGATTGCTGCGCGAACTTTACTTTATATTCGATACGAATCGGACGGATAATTCTGGATGTCGTGCCACAAATGATCTGACCCAATCCTTGCCCGGGACATTATCTCTAAATATTGCTACTACCCTTCCAACTTTTCTTAAATGATCCCTCACAATATATCTTATATCCTGCTGGTCCAATGGAAACCCAAAATTGCTCATCGCAATGATTCAGGATACAAAAGCGTTTTCCTATTCGTTTGTAAAAATTAAAGGTTTACCAGGCCGCATAGTGTGTCAATTTTTAAGTTTGTAGTTAAGAGTCCTACGGGGAATGTTGTAGTTTTTTGCAGCTTCCCTTTGGCTTAATCTGCCAGATCTGATTGCCTCTAAGCAGTCATTTAACTTGTCGTTGGTGTAATCAGTATATCGCCTAGAATCAACAGCTCTCGAGTATTTATTGGGCATGTCTGAAATAAAAAGGGAGTCATTTCTAATGGTTTAACGTATTTATTAAGCAAAATAGCTTTAAAAAAATAATTTGGGAGATTCAGGTAGCAAAAATTAACAGAGGGTAACTTTGCACCACTTTCCACCCGTGGTGCAAAGTAACTTGAGGTTGCCATTTCAATCGCAGCGCGCAATCTAAAAATTTATTATAAATTTCCCACATGAAAAAACCGAATTCCAATTACTGATTCCATTAGCCAAATATATTTATAACAATTTATGCACATTCACTTACCTATTATCAACAGTCCAACAGGTGTTTACCTAGAAGTAATCCGGACAATAAGTTTTCATAAACTGCAAGGGGTCAACGTGCACAGGCTTGTAAACAAATAATAAAGAAATCGAGTAGCACAATGCCTAGTGAAATTCATGCACAATCGAGTAGCACAATGCCTAGTGAAATTCATGCACACATATGCCATCTTTCAAATATACTTGGAACTAAAATATTACAGATCACTATTGTTAAGGACTTTATAAACTTTTGCCGCCTCTCTTGCATTCTGAATTCATACTGTGCGCAGTAGACTGCCGGGCCGGCATCCGATTCCAAAAACACTTACGTTTCATCTGTCAAAGTGGCAGCATGCAAACCGGTCCGCACTCCGAAAGCTAATTCTTTGTAAATGTTAAACTGTTCGTGTTAATTTATGGCAATAAATTACTACCTTCGCTTTTCAACGTGTGTATAATTCAGTGAAACCTACAATTCATACAGTCCACAAATTCCAAGGCGAGCTGGCAATCAGGAAGTTTCCAAATAACGGAAAACTGAGAAGGCCACAAACATTGGACCTTCGATCCCGATTAGTGCCACAAACATTGGACCTTCGATCCGGATGTGCCACAAACATTGGTCCTACAGAGCCAGGATCGCGACAGCATTCGACAACATTGGTCCTACAGAACCGGATTAAACCACATTAGGTCATTGCGGGTCCAAAACAGCGACAGCATTCGACAACATTGGTCATTGGCAAGTACAAAAGCATATTCAGTTTGTATTGCATCGCATGCAATCGACCGCAAGGAGCAGCGTTCCAAATTCGCAGCAACGCGTGGAACGAAGAGGGCACATGCGGTGCCCGTAACGAGAGGAAGGAAGACAGCAGACGGTGCTATCAACGCCAAGATTCGTGCACGTGGGAATTGCAGCTGCTAGCCAGACGGTAGTACGAACCAAAGCAACGAGGAAAACGGCAAGGCGGCACACACCAATAAGCAATGTAAGCCTAAGTTCCCTATTTTCCTATGCATGAATATTTGGTTTTCTATCATCTGTGTTATACATGTGCATAATTTCAGCTGCGTATTATTGCGTAAACAAATGGTTTATGATTCGTATAAACATTTTAATTGCGTGAAATGCCAAGCTATTACGTTTGTTAGCGATAACCCCTGCATTTTCAAATTGCAGAGCCGTTTGCGTCGTTAAAACAGTCTCGCGTTCGTGGCGCAATTTGGTCTTGCGTAGTACACGGCCATCCGCGTCGTGATTCATTCCGAATACCGGAAGCGTAAACAAATTCGCGCCAGAGGCGTGCGAAAGGGTTTTATCATTAAAGAATATTTCAGATTCTGCAAGTAGTAAGGCTACCGCGCGTAGCATCTTGCCTGAAATATCACAGATAGTTGACCCGTTGGGTCCGCGTACCAGAAGCGTACAAAATTCACGCCAGAGGCGTACGAAAAGTTAGTTCGATCTGTTAAATTGTTTTTAATTTCAACAATTATGGATCCGCTTGTAAGAGCACGTGGCTCTATTAAAGGCAAGCTTACGCGTTTTGCAAATCATGTTCAATCCTTGCAAAAAATTCATGATGAAGATCAATTTTTACCTAGTACTCAAATTATTGAATTGCAAAAAAGATTGGATGCTATAGCCACCGTGTTATCAGAATATTATGAGGTTCACGAACAAATTTTAGAAACCAGTGAGGATGTAGAATCTGAAATGCAGCAACAAGTTGAATTTGAAGACTCTTATTTTCGTGCAATCTCACAAGCTGAATATTTGATTAATGAATACAACAAGCAATCTGATGTTGCACCAGATCGTTCTGGATCTCCTAACGGTAGCGTAAGATCAACGCATTCAAATTGCAGTTCACATTGCAATAATCAAGCTGTACGCCTTCCTGCCATTTCGATTCCCAAATATTCAGGGAACGTGTCAGAATGGTTGGAGTTTCGTGAGATTTTTATTAGTTTAATTCATGAGAATCAAGCGTTAACTAATATTCAAAAGCTGCATTACTTAAAGGCTAGTTTACAGGGTGATGCAAGCCAAATTATAAAAAGTTTAGAGTTTACTGCGGGTAATTATACTCTAGCTTGGGAGGCATTGTGCAATCGATACAATGATCCAAAAATTCTGGTTCATAACCACCTCAAGGCCATTTTCGAGCTTGAATCTTGCAGTAAGGAATCTGCAACTAAATTGCGTACGATTAGCGATATGTTATTCAAGCATTTTGCAGCAATCAAATCATTAGCTACCGAAAGCGAGCTTCTTGATTTTGTTATAATTTATGTAGTTTCTAAAAAACTGGACCCCACTACATTTCGTGAATGGGAGGTCCTTAGAAACCGGTCAAGTTCTGACCTGCCTAATCTTGATGAGTTCAAGGAATTCTTACAAAATACAGCAAATCTTCTAGAAACTCTGGAAGTAAAAAATGTTAAGCTTGTACCCGAAAAGTCTTCCAAGGTACATTCTAAATCATTTGTGTCGGGTATCCCTTCGTGTCCACTTTGTAAAGGATCTCATTCCTTGTACAAATGCGATAAGTTTGTCAAGCTGTCTGTTCTTGACAGAAAGTCAAAGGCAAAAGAGCTCCGCGTATGCTTTAATTGCCTAACTCAGGGTCACCTTGCGAGCCTTTGTAGCTCCAAATATACGTGTAGAAAGTGCAAATCAAGGCACAACACACTTCTTCATGAGGATAAGCCTCAGAACGCTTCTTCTAGTCAACCAGGATCTGCGATGTCGGCAGAAACCCCTGTTGAACTAAACCAATCGATTTCTGCATTCTGTTCGAATGCTTTTCAGGTACTCTTACTTACGGCTACCGCTAAACTCATCGCTGATGATGGTACGCCTCACGTTGTGCGAATCCTGTTGGATTCCGGTTCCCAGTCGAACTTTATACGTTCAGATTTGTGTAAAAGGTTGAAGCTTCCAATTCGCGAAGTCAACGTTACTGTTTCTGGCTTAAGTAAAGCCACTTCTCAAATCAAGGCTAGGTGTGATATCAAGCTGCAAGCCCCTCACACTTCATACGGCATTGGCCTATCCTGTCTTGTTCTCGATGAGATTACGGGTGTTACCCCAAGTTTTCGCGTCCAGCGAAACAGTTTCAAGGTTCCTGATAACATCAAGTTATCAGATCTGTCCTACGACCAACCGGGCACCATCGACATTCTGATTGGTTCGCCCATTTTCTGGCAGCTCCTTTGTATTGGACAAATTGGTCTAGGCCCAAATCTTCCCATCCTCCAAAAGACTCGTTTTGGTTGGATTGTTTCTGGCCCTACAGGCCCTCCTTCTGCGTACCCTGTACAGTGCAATCTTGGCACGATCGAGGATGCTTCTGACCCCATTGCTAGGTTTTGGCAACTCGAACATTACCCTGAGGAAAAGGTCCGCACAAATGAAGAGAACGCCTGTGAGGCACATTTCGTGCAAAATACGCAACGAGAAGCGAATGGTCGATTCGTTGTCTCTATCCCTCTCAAGGAACCTGTAGAGGTATTGGGTGATTCATTGCAAATCTCTCAGAAAAGATTCTTATCAGTAGAGAATGTTTCAGATTCTGCAAGTAGTAAGGCTACCACGCGTAGCATCTTGCCTGAAATATCCCAGATTTCAGATTCTACAAGCAGTAAGGCTACCAATCGTAGCAGCTTGTCTGAAATTTCCCAGATAGTTGACCCGCTGGGTCTGTCAAGCCTTTGGTGGCACGGTCCCACCTGGCTAAGCGAAGGTGAGGCATCTTGGCCTACTTCCATGTTCAATATTTCAGATTCTACAAGTGGTAAGGCAACCAATCGTAGCAGCTTGTCTGAAATATCCCATATTTCAAATTCTACAAGTAGTGAGGCTACCAAGCGTAGCATCTTGTCTGAAAGATCGCAGATATTTGACCCGCTGGGTCTGTTAAGCCTTTGGTGGCATGGTCCCACCTGGCTAAGCGAAGGTGAGGCCTCTTGGCCTACTTCCAAACATGTTCGTGCTGAGCTTCCAGAATTCAAAAAAGAAGTTCAGAGTTTTCCTGTAACCTCTGTTGAACCATTTCCGTTCAATCAGTATTCAAGCTTCGCTCGCTTACAACGAGTTACAGCTTATTGTTTTATCACAAAAGCAGTGCACCTTGAATTGGTCGCTGATCTTTCTACTGAAACCTTCTTAATGGCTTTTCGCCGGTTTGTGGCTCGACGAGGCAAACCGCTCCATGTCTACTCAGACAACGGCACTAACTTTGTAGGCGCTAATTCCGAGTTAATCGAATTAGGCAATTTTCTCGCGGAACAAAACCCTTCTATTTCCGAATCAGTCGCGAACGACGGAGTAGCTTGGCATTTTATACCCGCGCACAGTCCCCACTTTGGCGGATTGTGGGAGGCCGGAATCAAGTCCTCCAAACATCACATACGTCGCGTTATAGGTAACGCTAGTCTAAATTATGATGAATTTAGCACTTTGTTAGCACAGGTGGAAGCGACCTTAAACTCCCGACCCCTGTCCCCTTTGTCCTCTGATCCAAACGACCTTCAGCCTTTGACTCCTGCTCATTTCCTGATTGGTCGTCCGTTGGTGTCATTGCCTGATCCCAATGTAACTGAGATAGTCGAGTCTCGGCTGTCTAAATACCAGAGAATACAACAACTTCACCAGAATGTGTGGAAGAGATGGAGTAAAGAGTACATCTCGGAACTCCAACAGCGCACCAAATGGCGCACGCATCTTTCGGACCTCCAGCCTGGTTCCATGGTCCTCATCAAGGATGACAATCTACCCCCTCTGAAGTGGAGGTTAGGCCGGGTCACCAAGCTGCACCCTGGCCTTGACGGCGTTACGCGTGTGGCGTCAGTGAACACTGTGTCAGGGATCGTGAAGCGATCCTTCGCCAAATTGTGCCCGCTACCTAGTGTTGTGAACTAGTGCGTTAGCGTTCAGCGCAGTTTTCGTAAAGCCTTTTGGCTCCCCATTGTTCGGGTTTTCTTGTACTAGATTAAGATCCATGTACTATTATGCTTTGTATATATGTGTGTTTATGTTACATGTTTTACTCTAGCTTTTACATGTCAACTCTGTACTGTTTTATTTGAAAGGTTACCCTTTCCAAGGCGGGCGGTATGTTAAGGACTTTAAAAACTTTTGCCGCCTCTCTTGCATTCTGAATTCATACTGTGCGCAGTAGACTGCCGGGCCGGCATCCGATTCCAAAAACACTTACGTTTCATCTGTCAAAGTGGCAGCATGCAAACCGGTCCGCACTCCGAAAGCTAATTCTTTGTAAATGTTAAACTGTTCGTGTTAATTTATGGCAATAAATTACTACCTTCGCTTTTCAACGTGTGTATAATTCAGTGAAACCTACAATCATACAGTCCACAAATTCCAAGGCGAGCTGGCGATCAGCGGTTTTCCAGATAGCGAAAAACTGAGAAGGCTACAAACATTGTACCTTCGATCCTGATTAGTGCTCAAACAACTATTTTTCTGCTGTAGGGCGCCAAAATAAAAATTCAAATTGGTGCAAAGTTATACCCTAAGGTGCAAAGTAACCCCGTTTTACGGTAGCCAAAGTTTGCAAACTTTCTTTGCAAACAGACATCGATTGTAAGCAAAACAAGTGGGAACCCCAGCGGATAGTAACTGGTAAAACCAAATCCTTGGGGCAGTTTTTTGCTTTTCTAATTCCATCAAAAATAGCATTTAACACCTGGGAGTGTTTGATACATTTAGTTATATCTTTGACTTTACTTATGAAGGAAGTCCTCGTTAGAAATTTTAATAAATCCATAATCAGGTGCAAGGTATGTGCCAAACAGCCAACATCTCGCTAATAGAAGCCTTTTTCATATTAGCTGCATTATCAGTAATGATTTCTATACACGTATTAGTATTATACCGATTGATTACGTTCACAATTTCTGTAGCAATATATTCTGAAGTGTGGCGATTTTCTTTTGTTTTTACACTTTTAATATAAAAAGGTTATTGCTCTGATGTTGTTACAACGAAATTAATAATGCCTTCTGATCTTATATGCGACTATCCATCTAACTGCAAAGCTAAATGGCCATACTCAGGAATAGCCACCTCTACATCACTCTTGACTTCTTCATAATGAGGATCCAATAACGTAGTTGACAATGATTTTCTTGTTGGAAGAGCAAGAGCATAATTGGGGCGTAAGAAATGGAAAAATGCTTTCCAAAATTGATGCTCTACCATAGAGAGAGGGCTTCCTGATGCAAATATTGCTTTTGCTAGTAGGTTGTTAGCTTTGGACTGAAAAGAAAAATATTTATTAGTTAAAAATATTTTTCTCATCAACCAATCCATTCTAGTCACATTCCAATCATTCCATGCCATAAAGCATAAAGTAAATAATATCTTAATGATAATTATCCGACACACAATACGGGTACAAGAATATAAAGTGAAGAACAATAATAATAATAATTTTCACTGGCATAATTAAAATAAAGAACCTCTTGACTACTTGTCTCAATGTTCATTTTTAAAAATGAAGATTACTACAAACTACAACACAAAACACAACTACAACCAAACGATTTTTATATTAGTAAAATAACTTACCTTTTCAGAAGCACTCATATGATCAAAAAATATTGACCTTGACCAGCTTGAATTAGATGATGTAAAGGATGTTGCAACTGTGGTTGTAGACATAATATTCGAAACATCTGATGTTGTTGCAATAGGGGTTGCTGTAACCGGACAAACATGGACAACACTAACAGTTTTGGCACTATCAGATGTATTAAGTCGCTTCTTTAAACCGCTCTTAATTTCACTCGGCCATTTACTACAGTTATTTAAAATGTGCTTAGTCATTGTTGTTATATTTTTCACTCTATACAAGTAATTGGAATAATTGCATTTAAAACTCGTTTTAGTCACTTTAAGTAACGGAGTAAAATTGTCCATAATTTTTTTAACGATTTCTTTCGATCGCTCATTTTAGAGACAATAATACACAATGCACAAGCCGCAAGCTCAACTAACACCTACAATTTCATAATACTAACTGAGCTACGAATGCATTGTTACCGACTTTTGATCTTTTTCCGTAATAGAAATTTAAAAAAAATAGTAATAGATTTAGCAGTTTGGGTAATAGACTAATAATAATTTAAATTCTGTTCAAATTCCTCAAAATTGTGTTTTTAGGTTAGACTTCACTTTTAAACTCGGTGTTTTGTAGACTAAATATTTTGTAAAGGTTATGTTATATGATGATTATTATTATGATTTAATTTACTAAATAAATACACACCCTACACATATTTTTATTTTGATTAATATCAAATTTTTACTGATCAAAAATAAATGAATAACTGCATCAATGGGTTCATTGAATCTGTGTTTTGCCCTTTTTAGTATTGCGCACATCTGCAAGTTAGATAAGTTATGGCTAGCTCTTTTGGTAGGCAATGAAAACTCAAAATTCTGCAAGTTAGGTTCCCCCGATTTGTTCAAATAAAAAATCCCCGTGCTACGCCACTGGGCTATGAAATTTAGAAGCGGCAAACGCGCAAACTCGCTGCACTGTCAATATTATCAATCAGCAAATCGATTCTACGTGCAGTTCATTTCTGTGTGATTATAGTGAATTCAAAAGCAAATCCATGAACAAATTAACAAGTAATCAAATCTCGCGCTTTATTAAGCGTTCCTAATCGTGTTTTGTTTTAAATCGTTGGCGGCTTCCTTCGCAATTCAGATGTTTATTTGGAGCGTCCCTAACATAACTTACATTTTCACAATTTCTGGAACTCCTGCTCTATTTTGACGTCTTGTAATACTGGAATCGGCTTCCTCTCATAGGGCTCGTTCCTCATGGTAAATTTCGTACCTCTAGCACGCTTATTTGCTTGGCACCACTAACCTGACCTTCCTTAGGCTGCGAAAACTTGCTCGGACAACTTCTCCTGACGCTGGCTGCTGGATGCTGGGCCCCCGGGATGCTGCAACTGCTGTGCTGGCCTTGTACACATCGGGCGGAACTGCTGACACCCTGAAGCCCGCAACTGGTGCTCGATAACTGGATCTGGGCTGCCGATCTTGTCGGAAGCGGTCACTGGAGAAAATATTTTTTATGTGATGGATTTTTACACCCACACTCTCACATGTACACTGCGAACTCCTGATCACGCCGGTATAATTCTTTTTTATTTATTTTAATGGTAAATGGTTTAAAAGTTAAATAAACTGGACACACAAATTAGCTTGTCATAGCATTAATTTATTTCAATTGTTTTTCTTTGCGTTCGTTAACAGCAATTGCCTATCTGGCTACATAAAAAAAGGATGTTAACTGAATACAATGCAATTACTTATAATCTAAATTTACAACTTAATTTATAAAACTGTACATAATCTTCCTTTCTAAATTATTGTTTGTTCATGTTTGCAATTTATCTAAGTTCTAGCGCCACTCACAAAGTGTTATTTTAATTGTCTGTTCACTTGTGTCATTATACTGACTTATTTTTATAAACACAAATCTTGTCCATTTCCTGTGATGTGATTTTCTTGCATCTTATAAAACCTGACTGTTTTTCACCAATTTTTCAAATATTACTGCTCCATTTTCTTATAGCCTTATTCGATCTATTATTGTGCTCTTTTTGCACTGTATTGAACATTTTGTTCTTCTTACCTTTATTTAAAAACTTCATAGAATTGTACTTATTTAATTAAACTGACAGGTAAATTTATTTAACCTGCATGTAATAAATCCCTTTGGTGATAGATTTGTTGAATTATTTGATTGGCTTTACTTTGCACCAACCTCTTAATTTATGTTAATTGATAAAACTGTGATTATAATTTACGATTTGAGCTCTGCCTTATTGCCATTTATTCTAAAGTAGTTTCATTTAATATCGGCAATGCTTGACCGATGTAATCATAAATTAAAATTTCTAATGTGACTTCTTGCAGTTGCCTGCTTACCCCAGCTCTGTGCTTTTATTGACTTGCTTTAAATGATTGATTCTGCAAGCAGAGTTGTGTAACGGGCTAAATACCATTTCAATATTGCCACAGTTTTTATGTTTTATGATATGTTAATATGCTCCTTTTACTCATAATTGTAAGACTGCTATGCTATTTCTTTATGTAATATTCAACTACTGTTACTTTACTTTAATAGCTATAACACATATTCAGTTGGGCGCCTTTTTTATTTATGTAATAATTAATCTGATACCTTTACTTTGAATTATTTAGTTTAGATTTATTTTTAGTAACTCATTTGAGACTCTTTCAGGAGTAAGATCCATATCTAGTTGTTTGTTTTGCAAAGTTAATTCTGATAATTACTTTAGTTTGTTTTATGACACCAACTGTCACCTTATACGTCAAAACGTTTAAGTAATATTCTCAATTAAAATTGCAAATATTATTTCTATTCATGTGTGCCTGACTCAATACCTTAATGTAAGTAATTGATTATACTAATTTCACTCTTTATAATTGTCTTTTCTTTTATATAATTTCAATTTGATACTATTAAAACATAAAGGATTTGCTTAGCAGTGGGCAGTGCAGGTGAGTTACTGTCATAACAAAATACAAAAGTTGTACCATTTATCTACTATCAACCATTGTCTGATATTTTATTTTATTTTATTCTGGCGGACACGGGTGTTATGTCGGAATCAGGTCGTTGCATTATATATTTAAGTTTTTATATACTAGTAAAATTATTTGCGGGTTAAGTATAGTCAAAATTATACCCATTCGGAGTCACGTGACTTTTGTCTGTCTCTGTTCATCTTTAGTAAAATAGATGAAATGGAAGAAATTTGAAAAAAAGGCATGTCGATTCATAAAATTAATTTTAAAAATTTGACGTTTCTAATCTGTCAGATTATATTTTTCGTGTAAGTTATTGAGATAAGGGTAATAAAATCTAAAATTGTTGAGCCGAAAACTGGAAATTAAAAGAAACCATCGGACATGCGGTATAACGAGCAGTCACAACAATTAATTTGAATATTATGCGTTTTTTTTATGAAGAGTACAATATTAGTAATAGTAAATCAACAGTTTCACCCTCCAACGCTGTTCGCCGTGCTTCTCTTGCGTTAAATATCTCGGAGAGCACAATTTACCGAAAATATGAGCCAGAAAGTGAAGAATGCAAAAACGGAAGTCGACGAAGCAGTCAAGACACTGTATATAAAATGTATGTAGCTAAAGAATTTGTAACCATAAAAAATCTAAAAAATGCTTGGTTGAAGAATCTGGAGATTTTTCACATTCAGTTTCTTCCCTAAATAGATTGTGCAAGGAAATAGGCTTCAAATGGCAATGTTCTATAACAGAATATGCATGCACAGAAATTGACTTAAAATTTGCTATACGCAGCAGGTTTTAATGTAGCAGCTGACATATCTTTATTATATTTACATTTTACGACATGTTATGTTTTCTTTAACCTGTAAATTCAGTTTGATTTCATATAAGAGAATAAACCCGTAGCAACCTTGTTTTAGAAATTGGCATATGTCAGGATAACCTACAAAACGGAATGTCATTTATTTCCCTAAAATTGCATTTTTAAGAATCGACATACGTAAAATTACTAGATTATCACGTGACTCCGAATGGGTATAAATTTGACTATACTAGAGCAGCTGACAATTTTTGTCGAGCTGGACTTCGCCTGTGTTTTATTTAACACTATGATAATGTATTATTTGTTAAAGAGAATAAAGACATTATTATTATTATTATTGGCAAGTCGGTAATAGTATCAAATTTGCAATATGTATCGGGTGTATAGTGCTACTCGCTAATGTCTCACCAAACCCTCTTTTGCAGCACTAAAGTCAGGCTCGATTACGTTCCACCTGGCGCTAGTGCTGCACCCCGTAGATGTCGCTAGTAGGTGTTTTAGCACAAATTTGTCAAGTTCGGCAAAATGCCACCGCGATCATGGCGCTACCTACACTATTTTCGAAAATATTTGTGTTCAGGTAGCACTATCACCGGTGTTTATGACGGGTTTAGTGCAGCCACAGTCTAGGTAGCACTAAAACCGATGTTTATTGGGGTTTAGTGCTGCGGTAGCACTAATACCGATGTTTATGTCGGTTTAGTGCTGCGGTAGCACTATTACCCATGTTTATGTCGCGTTTAGTGCTGCACCAGCACATGACCGATGTTTGAGCAATTCATGGTAATTCATGATCATTTTAATATCCCGTTAATTTAGGTTCGATTATGTATATTTACGAAAATCAACATTGGTTAATTTTCTACCTAGACAGGTAGGCATACATGATTGTCTCAAGCTGGCATTGTTTGTTCGAAGCTGGCACTTTTCAAATTAAGATGTACATTTGTCAATTTAAAAATGGCATAGTCTATTTATTTGAAACCGGCATACTAGTACGAAGCCAACTCGAAAATCGGTCAAACTTACATTTTTTTGTTTTAATTTTATTATCATGCAATAGGACAAATAGAATTAGTAATTTTAGTTCCATAATTTAACAGTGCTGTGTTGGAGCTGGTTTGCACGAACCGGTTATTAGTTGTCTTTTCAAAATGCGAACCAATTGTTAACGTTGTTCAAGATTTAGATAATTATTTATGTACCAAGGGCATTATGAAGATGTGTATGCCCTTTCGAGGGCGACAAGTTTACAAGCTGGAGGGCTCTGGCCCGAGGGTTTCTAAGTCTCCCGAGTGCTATGAACATCAAGTAATGTCCGTGGTGCATACAACGTTTTATTTTCCACTAGGGCGTTATGAGCGGTCGAGCGGGCATAATGAGCGGGCGTTATCATTACGCCCGCTCTTTAAACCCTAGGGCGTTATGGACTGCTTTATATACCTCGTATCACAAATATTAACAGCAAAAATAGATCAGTGGAAAATAAAATAGTTAAAAGGTCATTATATAAGTACCGCGCTATCGAATAAAAGAAACGAGAGCAGACTGTGGTATTAATCCAGAACCGGTAGCAGAGACACACTCGAACCGAACTGTCAAATGTCAAATTCGAGGTTAGCTAACCTCGAATTTGACATATACTTAGAGCGGTGTTCTGCATCCCTCCGATACCTCTATCAAGGATAATCCTTACAGATGACACTTATGCATACCTCCAGCAACATTCTCCCAAAAAGTAGGCCTTAACTAAATGATCACTAAAAAATGTCACCAGCTCGCCTACTATTTATATGTAAATGTACTCCGTGAGAGAACGGGCTGTTACGATTTTGGCAGCCCACCACTGTCCATAAATATTACAAAACTGCTTAAATTTACTACAGAAACACATAGGAAAATAAGTTTTGCTAGATAACGAGTATGTGATTGCCATGCCCGGCAATAAAATGCCATGGGTAGAAGGGGACAATGCCATAAGAAGTCCTGCTAAAAACATGCACTTAGAATTAGAAAGCCCAAAAACTATGACCATAAATTTGGTAAACAGCAACAGTTAGGCAATTGCTCAACTTAAGAGAAGACAAAATAGTTTTCTACCGTTATGGGCATATTAAAAAATTATTCGTTTATAATTATCACTAGAAAACGTGTTTGGTATTTAAATCAAATGAAGTATAAACAAGTTACCGCAGTCTTACACACCATATAATTGCATATTGAAATTGTCAAGGTAGGGCATTTTCTACCGCATGTCCCCGTGCCAGTTGTATTTGATACGAATTGTGTTTGTAGATTTGGAAACAGTGTTGGCGGTAACAAGGAAGTCTACGTGTCCTCTCATATCTTGCATATACTCATGCGACACAAAAAAGCAAAATTGTTTCCACTCTCTTGAAATACATATTGGCAAAGTGCCCCGCATGACAAATATATTAAACTTAAGAGTTGTAGATGAAACAGATAATGTAGAGGTTAGGTTGCCTCTTCTGTATGCCGGAGATACCAACAATATAAACATATATAGATAACAAAAAAACTGTTCAATTGTGTGGTAAATAAATTTAATAGACATCAACATTAACACCGCAGTACAAAATTAAAAAATATCACAACCATAAAAGTACGCTTAAAACTACGCTTAAATGCAAAACGCCTAGTCTCCTTTCACCCTACGGTACTGTATCCACGAATACAAGCTACTTCTGTTGCGGCAACTGTCGAATATTTGTGGATTTTCTCTCAGCACCCGTTCTAGGAGCTGAGTGTCCGGCATCCTTTGATTAGCATTTAAAAATTTGGCAAACGTTTTTTTCATGAATGCCACCTCACTGGCGCTCCAAGCCTTCTTCTTCTATCGTGGTTTAGCCTTTGGTGATAACGTTTGCAGCAACTCCATCATGTTCGGGTATCGTCTTCGTGATTGTGGAGATTTAGACGCTTTAGATGCAGAGGATAGACAAGCCGGTCCCCGAACTAGGAGTTTCTCAGGGGTCTTAACAATATCTGCAATGACAGAATAAATTAGACTTGAATTGTACATACTGTATTAAAGTCATAAATTCTAAATGAGTCAATTTTCCTGAGATGTATACGCTATTGTTTGGCACCTCAATTTGATACAAAAAACAGGATTAAGAAAGAAACCAACATAAAATCTGGGAATCCTTTTTGACTTATTTATACAACAAAAATGTTATAGAAACACGCCCATTTTAGTCGTTAGGGAGGAAAAATCTTGAGAAAATGAGGCACTTCAGTCCCTGTAAAGTGGATTAAACTCACTTCAAGCTCGGAAGTAGAAAAATATTTAAATTGTATTTGGTAATTGCATAATTTCATACATTTTTTAAATTTTTGATCATCTAATTCTACAAAGATGAAAAATGATCTTAATCGCAGCACTCTAAGATTTCATTCCAGTTTGTCGATTATTGAAAAATACTCGACAATCTGTCAATTTGAAGTTATCGGTTTGACATCCATGACATTTATTTTTCAATCAACGAAAAATAGTTCATAGCAGGTGTGATGAATTCATGTTTGATCTCTCTACAATTATATGAACAAAAATAAGGATCAGTTTTGAACTGAATAAACCATTTAGCTGATTTATGTTACAGTTCAATGTGGAGTACGGCAGGAACGTTTTTGAAATTAAAGATTCATACTCTCGAACACCTAATGAGAATATCGTAATATTTTAAAGCTCTAAATTCATTATATTGCATCGAATTCATATCCTTTAATTAAGCCATTGTTTATTTAAATTGGCAGTGAGAATGAACACGGGTCAAACAAGTGTGAAGGACAAAGCTCACAAATTTAACCGGTCAATTGAATTGTAACTAAATTATCTTGTTCACACAGTGAAAATGATAATTACCTGCTTGATATGACGATATTAAAGTTGATGGTCCTGGAGTTTCAAGCTGGTCTTTAGGCAAGTAGGTTGAATTAGAAGGCTCGTCTTCAAGCTGGTTGTGTGAAGGGGAAGTGCTAGGTTGCCATTCAAGGAAGTCGACCTCACGAAACTCCTCACGAAACTCTCCCGCAGCAACATCAATCTGTTGCTCACAGTCATGAAACTCTTCATCAGTAGGAAAGAGCATTTGCAGTTCATCGAAAGACTTTCCCTTGTGTGCGAAGAGATCTTCATCACTAACCACAGACAGGAAACGTGAAATTTTCGTGATTTGATTGATTTGTTCGGGAAATCTGTAGTTCTGTTCGTGGACGGTTCTGGAATGCCCCATGAAGTCCGATACCTGCTTCATCTGGTTGTCATCCAAGCTGAAAAGCTGACACATGGTCGCTGCTTGTTTCCTTAGATTTGTGCCAGTCAACAGCTCTGGGTTATTCACTCCACACTGATGTGCCAGTACCTTCAATGTACGAGCAGCTGCAAGGTGTCCCGCCTTATGTAAGGAAGCGAACAGATACTGATTATCAGGTGGGATTCCAGCTTTCTCCCTGTATGACAGAAGTAGATCCAAGCCTCTGGAAAAAGAAATGATAATCATGCACATAATATAGATAAATAGGTATTAATAATGTATTAATTTTTCTAAATTTTTATGTAATAGTAGGTATATTATGTCTTATTTCAAACAAAATAAATGCACTTTAATCTTAAAATCAGTTTTCACTTATTTCAAATTTCTAAAGCCGGTTAATAGGGATTTAATATTTAATTCAAATTCTATCAACTACCAATAGTCTCGCAATTTTATACTAAAAAACAAGTGTTACAATGAAGCCTATTGCAACACACCTTTTTATTACAATTTCTCTATCTTGCATTAAAATTGTTTGTATTTACAAAAAAAAAAGTTAAACGAACAGTGATATTGCATTTTCTTGCAAGAGTGCATTTAAAGAGACACCTTATTTCCGACTATTTTTTATTGTTTTTACTGAAATTGAAATTATGGCATGACATGTACAATTAGTACATACAACCTATCACATAAGAAGTTACTACTTTCGATTTCACAGAATTAAAATAGTTACCCTGTTGTTTGGCAAAACAGTTACAGAAAATACTCATTGTTAACAACGCAATAAAGAAAATAAACAAACTTTCCAAACAAAATAAACTTTCCGTTTTACAACGTATAATGTATCATGCAAACAGACGTATGTTTGACGCATTGGGTAACAAGAATAAATTATTGACTTACTTTACTTCCTCTGGCTGCAGTAAAGTCCCCAACACTCGACCCCTCTTTCCCTTTATCTGAATCATGGTGAAGTGATCGGCGCATAGCTTTTCGAGTCTGTTCATGTATTTTCTTTCCTCATCAGTGACCAGTCTCTTATTCTGGTAATCTTGGAGAGTTGCCCACGACAGTTCGCCCGGTCTTCTCCTATTGAAGAGTAGGATTTTAGAGAGAAGGACTTCGCCCAACTTTCTCCATATTCCATGGTTAAAAGATCTATTTAGCGGCGACATGCTATCGGCCAATACAGTTTTCAAATGTAAAGTTAACTTATTAATGTCTACCGTCGACGGTAATGGTTTTTTGTTTCTGATTTTTTTTTCCTCAGCTCTAGTGGTGGCATTTCGACCGACCTGCAGATTGAACTCAACCGAATGAAGTTTTTCGAAAGCCTCCAACGCGTTGAGATTACTCATATTGATAATCTTGTTTTTTCTGACTCTGTGAATAACCTGGCTGATCAGTGGTCCATACTGCTTAGCCAAGGAACTATTTGCCAGATCTCCAGCCGGGTTTCGTGGATCACTTCGACATGTAATTCTAATGGCTTCCAGGACTGTGTCGTATCTTTTGGGATCGATCCAATCAACCAGACTAACCACAGATGGATCAATCTCTCTCAAGACCAGCAATAGCCTTGCCAATCGGCGCATGTGCGAGCGAGCATTATGATGTTGTCGTTGATCTCGAACTGATTGGCAGGACACCACCCCCACGTCTTGAATAATTGGGTCATTCTTGATTATGTCAGAAATTTCATCATTTTTCAAATCTCGGAGGAGAACCTTTAGCGTTGCCTCGTACGAAGTTTCCACGCCCGATCCCGACGGCTTTCTTCCTTCTCTGTCCATAACTTCCAACCTGACCGTCCGTTTCATCTTGTCCGGGTGTCGTTTGGTGCACCTCAGATGATGTTTACTAAAGTTTTTTTTGCTAAACAAACCGTCGCAGTTGTCACAGTGAATGCAGTCAGACACAGAGTAGAGGAGCGGATTTCTATAAGGAATTCTCCTTTCTCGTGGAACCTTGTCGTTGTAGGCCCTATCGCCCCTCTTCCTCAAACGAATAAATGCTTCTTGACGTTTTGCGGGCCCCAAAGACAAAACAGCTTTGACTTCAGCTTCCTCGGAATGCTTGTTGATTAGATGTCTGGGAATGCCCTTGATCATTTTGCCGCAATAGATGCAACAATGAACTTTGTGCTTTCCAGCGCCACCCTTTGCAGGAACGGAACCAAGGTCACCGCCCCCAACGAGTTCTTCGCTGGTCGGCAAACAAAGAGTGGCCAATCTCAAATCAGGTAGAAGATCAAAGGTGCTTTCTATTCCAACCAAAAACCGATTGCCACAACATTTCACAAATTTACATTCCAATGCATTGTTCTTTCGGACGGTCTGACATACAGCTGAAGATTTTGCGGCGCTTTCTAAAAAAGAGGCTTTTATAAGATATATTTTTTGAGACAATACATATAAATGTACAGATTGCTCAGTAATGTGGGTCGTGGCCTTTGAAATTTATAGACATTCATATTTGCTGTCACCTACAATTATTGTTAAAAAATAATTTTTTGTTGAAGATCAACTTTGAAAAGGCATTTTTATTAAATTATTTTGTTAAATATAAATGTGTATATATGAATGTCTATAAAGTTAGATTTGAAATATCCGAACTATAAGCGTTAAAATTAAATATTTAGTAAAACAGCATGACATCACTCAAGCCCAACACAATGAATTGGCTCAAAAGTGTGGCACGCAGGCCACTACAATAAGCTGCTAAATATGAATTGATTTTAATAATTGTCGTTCATAAACAAACTAATTTGTAAAAAAACTGCAATTTCATTTTCAACTTTAGGCCCCTCTCATGACTAAACTGTGCAACTTGGTATGTATATGGGTAAGTTATGTTCATTTCCAATAATTCAACCTTAAAAACCTGCAGTTGCTCTAAAGGACAGTCTTTCTAGGACAACCTCCATAAAAAACATATTTTGTATATGTACAATTATTGCAGTTAGATCAACAGTCATGATGCAAAAATTATAACCTTCAATTTGTATTTTGAGATAAATTTTCGAAATAGAAATTTTGTTCGGGAAATGACACAAATAAATTAGAAAAATATTGGAGCATGCCAAAGAAAAGACTTACCACAAGTGTGTTTCTCGTACACTTTCTTGATGATTGAACCCTCCAGGTACTCCTCACCATTTGCCGATCTTCCGGGAAACAAATCAACATCATACTTTCCGAGATGTAGAGCATCAGGGACTGTAATTGTCACTTCATCTTGCAACGTCATCTTTAAAAAGCGTTTTATAAACTACAACTAGCACTAGAAATAAATATAAAACATACCCTTCGATTATCCCAACGCCACTTGACGAGCTTTGGATTTCTGATTCAGAGACTTGAGTTGTAGAATCTTCAGGGTCATTCGCAAATAAACGTCTTCTTCCGAGTTCTGGAGCAATAGACCTTTTAATCGGTGTTGTCGGTTTGCCACTTTCGAGATCGCTGTCTATTTCATCATCTTCTGAACTTTCCGATGACGGAACATAGCTTTTTGTAGATGGTGTAAAATCACCGTCATCATCATCCGAAAATGTGTACTTGGATTGTTGTACCTTAGGTGTCTGCGAATCATCTCCCAAGCTTAACATGACATCCTGATTGGAGTTTATGTACCATCTGTATCATACTTTCAAAATCTGTAAGTCGGAAAAATATAAAGTATGAAAGGATCACTATCTATGAATATAATTCAAGTATTACCTCCGCTAGCAACAATCGAACCATCGTTTTCATATTTGACGCTGGAAACTACTAAATACTCCTTCGATGGTAATAACACCATGTGATCAACATCCATGGCAGTATCTGGATTAGAAAATAAAAGAACCAATAACACCCACAAAACAATAGAAACAATGGATTATAAAAGAAGAACGTTTTTAATTGATTGTCCAAGCAAGTCTGGTAGTTTACCGGGCCCTCAGGTTACAGTCAAGTGCATATATTACAGAAAAATAGTTCGAATAAAAATAAATACCTTCTAACAATTCCACTGCAATTTGATTGAATCTTGAATCGCTGATGCACTAACACTCAGGAAACCATAGTTTAAGAGCAAGAAACATTTAATAGCACCCCAGCACAGATTAACCGTAATGTGTTCACGCACCAAACTGCTGCATGCTGAATGCTGATATACCAATTGCTGATTGGCGATTACAGAACAAATTGGCGCCACTGGCCGTCTAAGTAACCCAAACAATAAATAATTCATAATGCCGACACCGATAAAAAAGCTTACGGTGCGGCGGCGAGTGCTGGCATTTCGCTTTCCGCCCGCGTTCATTTGTTCCACTCGTTTTCGCTGCTCAGCATTTACGGAATGTAAAATAATCGGATCATATTCCGATTTTAAAAACTGCACACAGAGAGAAAATGCCATTGAATAATATCCCACAATATTATTGAACCTACTTTTGGAGACATTTCTAGCACAAAAATCCAAAATATTTAAACACTGCCTCCCCACCGATTAGTCATATATTCCTTAGGTTATAATAAATCGATTAAATCTAATATAACTTAGTACAAAGTCCCTCCAGTAAGAAGTTATAGGGCCTTCAAGTTCCAATTTTTTATTTTTATTTTTATGTTAATTTCCACAAATGAAAAGATACCGATTTGAATTTTGGTATACATGCTCACTATTATGTATTGCACTAGTAAAAACTGTTTGATACACTAGACTTCACTGTAAAAGGCACTTAATTATATCTGAAAACTTTTTAGCTATAACTGTTACTTAAACATTTATATAAATTCTAAGTTATTATCCGAAAAAATAAGATTGAAGTTCCGTGTAAAACCCTTCACAGATATTTTAAATTTTGTTTGCTATTGTATTTCTTTGTTCTTATCTTAATAATTGTGTTCTATTTTGTTATCTTACATTTGGTTGTTAATTCTCAAACTTTGAAATTAAAAATGTTGGATTTATTTTTGAATTAGTACCTGTTTGTTTTGAATACATTGCATCATATGATTTATGACGTCGGGGAAAAACTTCACCGGGCGATTTCTTGATCAATTCTAAGATAAAAAGTTCATACAACCATGCGACCTAAATGGCTTCGTTTTCAAAATACAGGCTGTTGAAGTTTAAACAAAAATATCTTTTTGTCAAAAATTTTGAAAACGCCTAGAATTCTAATGAAACTTGGTGTAGGTTAATATTTCATAAAGTGGCATTGTTTGGTCAAAATAAATTTAATTTATTTCTGGGCACTGGTGAAGCAGCAGTATGGAAGGCGTAAAAAAGCAAAGAATCTGAATTCTTTGAAAAGAATTTATAAGAATGATTCCCAAAAGGTGCCCGACTCCTGTGTAAAATCACTAATTGCAGGTTGTTTAGAAAATTTCAAACGAATAGCTAAAGAAGAGCCTTATTCAATATATTATTGAATGTTCTTGTAAATAGCTTATTAAGTAAATATAATTTGTAAAAACATATAATAAAACCTGTGTCATTGGTTACTTAATTATCTTTTAAACTAAATCTGACGAAAAATTATGGGACATCCTCTATAATAATTTACAACAAATCAGTAATTATCTTGGTCGCCCGATACTGGCAAAGCAGTTTTCGTAATATCTTTGACTATTCCCCTCAGATAATATAAACCAATCCCATCAATCAATTTTCAAAATTTGAACCAATCAGAATCGAATTCAGGGAATATTTTGCAATAGTGCAATACCCGGGTATTTGCACAAGTGCAATATCAAGTATTTGCGGGAAGAAAAGCAAACCAGCTAGGTACACAAGAAATTTCAGAAAGAAAACTGAAAACTCTTTAAAAATTAATAGTGTGGTATATAAAGGATGCCACTTCTTCGAGGAATAGTCTTGCAATATTTCCCGCGTGCATACTGTATAATTAGAGTATTTCTCTCGAACGCTTCGCGTTCTCGAGAAATACTCGAATATACAGAATGCACTAGGGATATAACTACTGAATATCCTCTAGTAATCCCTTGCAAGCAGTCAGGTAGAGCAAAAGGTTAGCGCTCAGGTGTGAGGAATGTAATATACCTATGCCTAAAAAAATATGAAAAAAACATTTACATTTTTTTGCGATTACAAACATCTTGCCATTTAGTATTTAAATTTTTACATTCATTTCCACTTTCACGCACTTGGTAGTTTTTAAATATCTCCACTACGTCAGTGCACCGCAGGTTTATATCAATTTTCAAATTTGGATTCTTTATTTTTGAATTAAAATATTGAAACTCTGAAGATAATGGAAATTTAACTTTCAAATTTAATATTCCAACAATACTATGCCAATCACCTTCTCAATTTTCCTTTAGTTATAAAATTATAAGAAATTCTTAATGAACCCAGTCATAATATTGTATAACTAAAGTGCATTCCTTGACAAAAAGTTTTAGAAACACCAACAATATTACTATTATAAACAAGCACATAAATATCACGTTCAGGTGAAGCTATCAGCATTTTTATTTATTTTTTAACAGTTTTTTAATGTGACCAAAACATTTTTCTATACTTAAAAAGTAACTATAGACAGCCATACAATTTGTCGATAGTCTTTCTATACAACGTTTTAAAAATAGCCAAGGTGCACCTACGTGCCTTGTCAACTATGTTAATTTATAGTTCTTCCCTTCGTTTGCGTTTAGCGGACAAAAAAATTAGAGAGACTGGGACAAATAATTTAAATTTTGAAAAAATCTAAAATCTGGGTTTTGGCTTGTTATTAGGACATTTTTGATTGAATACTATATGCCACAAGAACATTTCACTGGAAAAAGAACTGTTCCGCTGAATTCGCGGTATATTATATAGTATGAATTAAGATCGATTTTCCATACATATTTTAAGTACGTATTTGTATATGACTATGTAATGCTAAAATTACATTGGCTTTTATTTTTATTTTCGCTATTTCGAATGTCTTTGGCTTATAATAATAAAGCATATTCGTTTTAGTACTTCTGAAGTTGTCAGTTATTAAACCAAGGTGCTGGACACAAGGTACTGTCAATATCACAGAATATCTGATATAAAGATATAAGTAATATGTCAAATAGTGTAATAAAATCCATCAGTTTTGGTTTACTTATTGATTCAAAGAACATTCGTCTTGGTTACACAAGGTGTTTCAAAGATACCGACAAACTTCGGGTGGTTATAAGGGATGATGACACAAACATTTTGCACATTTTCCTTTTAAATCCCTCTCCGCCCACCCTTCTGAAGAGTGTGGTTGTATTAGAACTTTTTAACGGACAAGCATTTGATTATACAAAAATATGCATGTTCTAGAAAGCGCGATTTATTTAAAAACTTTTTAGTTCTTTTGGTTTTTTTTTCGTTACACCCATATGCACGTGTAAAAAATAAACTATATTAAGCTGCACGGCAAAGTTATTCAACAAAATGCTTAGCATCATAATGTATTTGTTACACAGAAACTATTGCCTTCGCCAAACACTTAAAATGGCTAAAACAGTTTTTTGAATAAAGCATCCATTAAAAAGAAACGTTTCGTATTAACAAAAATGCATTTTGAAGAACAATTTTTGTTAAATTTAAATACGGAATATAAAATGCGCATACATTGTTAATGACAATTTAGCATAGTTAAAATTCGAAACCGGTCAGAAAATAAGTAAGCAAGCAAAAGTGTGCATGTGAGAAGTGAATCTAAATTTTCCAATTACTAATCCAGGTTTTTAATAACTTTGGTAGGAATATGGAGGCAGGGTTTCAAATTTGAATGCTTCAATTTTTAAATCTGTTAAATTTATCTAGCTAGTACTATCAACAATATACCGTGTAGATTTTAGATCATTCTGACATCGGTAAACATTTTCCGATTAACAATAAATTGTTTAGAACTTCATGTATGATGTTTAAACACTGAATTATTTCTAGATCAGCTGGTACTTTTCAAAAACCTTTTAATGCGGAAACTGAAGTGTACTTTCTAGCCTTTAAAAATCTTCGAAACCTGAAGAAAATCATTGAAATATTTTTACAGATAAATCGGTCTCTAAAGAGTGTCTTAACGTTACTGAAATCTGTCTTAAGGCGGCTAAGGAGAGCTGAGAAAAATGTACGTTGCCCCTACACAAAATATATACAGGCAACTTATAATACATCAGTTTGAAACCCACTCTCGACCCTAAGGAATGTTAATGACGTCAGTAATCTTCTTTAAACCTATTTACAGTACTTATCCCTTGAGTCACTTTTGTGTGTAGGTACACAAAGAAAGTGGTTGTATGACTAAACAGACAAGTTTTGAATTAATATTATTTACGTTATGAACCTGATGTAAAATTTCATTTTATTCTTTACTTAGTTTTATTAAATCATTTTAGGTGCCATGGCTTCTTATCAATAATAAAAATTACTTTATGTATTTGTGATTTCATATATTTAAGGATGGTGACCATTTGCATAATTACCATAATTTAGAAATTACGCATAAACCTAATGAGTTTATCAAATAGACCAATTAGAGTAATGTACATAATAAATCCCACATTAAACCAACAACATTCCACACAGAATAAATTGTAAGTTTAGTCATCGTTTATTTGTTAATAACTAGAAATTACAAATTACACAGGAACCCTAATGAGTTTACTGAAGGGGGGATTATTAGGGAAATGTGCATAATAAATAGCGAATTATCATTACCCTTTTGCTAGTTACGTACTTGCGTTCGTTTTTGACGAAAGTGACAGTATTTACTAGTGCTTTTATAGTGTTGTATGATTGCATTTTGCTTTTACATTTGTAATTTATAATGGTAAAAGGGAAGTATCGAATATCTCAGCCAAGAAGAAGTAAAAAAGTGCTTATGAAACAAGTTGCTGCAGCGTAAGTATATGTATAACTTGTTTGAATTTTTGTTTTTTTAAGAAAAAACTCAAGAATATAAATATATATATATATACACGGTGTTGATTTATATTTGAGACATAGGACTTTCCCATGCTAAATTAAATTGTTGTAAATATTGGCTCCCCTAATTATTTTAGAGCAAAAATGTACATAGGTAATTTGTTCAGCGTGAAAAACTGCATCTAATGCACTACTTACTTTTTCCAATATTACAACCATTTTCCATAAAATTAAGAAAAATCATTTAAAAATTATGCCAATTAATAGTGGATTGCCATGACTTTGACAACTTAAAACAGTCGTTGTTATTTGATACTCATTCGTTCCATAAAAATCCCCACAAACAGATATCTGATGTTACGCAGAGAATTTCCGGCATAATACCACTTTATAAACAAAATTTTCTCTTCTGTAGTGTAATATTCCATAATTAATATAATTATTATGCCGAAGAAATGTAGGAAGATTAGATTAAAGCACAAACAACCACAAAAACGAATAATGAATATCAAATAACAACGATTATATAATTCATGATAAAATTAGCCAATAGAAATTACGAATTGATCATAGTTGCGGCGATTATACGCTTGACGACCTTTAATCACTTCGGTTTTTCGGTGGGTCCAACAATGTGTGTTGCGATAGTAACCACCTTTTGAAGTTTCTCAAAAAGTCAGAAAACTTTTTAAAATTTTATTATTATCAGTCCATTCATTATATAATCGTAACGAATACCACTCGAGCAATCGAAAATAATCGATTATTATTTTTCACTCGTAACTCGTAAAATAATCGATTATTTTCAAAACTCTTGTGATATTATAACTGCTTATTTTTAGTTGTCAAAGCCATGGCAATCCTCTATTAATTGGCTTAATTTTTAAATAATTTTCATTAATTTTATGGAAAATGGTTGTAATATTGGAAAAAGTAAGTAGTGCAGCTTTTCACGCTGAACAAATTACCTATTTGCACTTTTGCTCTAAAATAATTAGGGGAGCCAATATTTACAACAATTTAATGCAGTATGGGAAAGTCCTGTCTCAAATATAAATCAACACCGTGTAAATAAGTACAAAATGACAAAAAGCCAGTAATGTTTCTACTTGTAATTTAACTTACTAAATCTATTATTATTATTATTAATTTATTTACATTGCTACTAATACAGAAAGAAAAAGATACAGTGCGCGCATAAAGTTTGGAATAATGGAAATAATTCTTTTCCCAGCAAATTAAAAAAAACTGTTTGTTGTTTGTTGTTCTACTTCCGTGTAGAAAGTTTGGCTTTTGCTATGAAAATGAGCGTGGAAAGTGGCGTTTCCTGCACTAGTGCGGAAATAGCTATTTATGTAACAAGTTGCAAAATGATCGTGTTTTTCGCACTAGATGCTACGCTCGTTGGGCAACACGTCGTGTGCGAAAAACACGGATTTTGCAACTTGTTACCTACAAGATTATTTTATAATTTCATAAAATTCTTAAATAAAATAAAATTTCAAATTCGCTGCAGGAGATGGAAAGTTCTTGCTCGTATAGAGACCACTCCAAAAGGAATAGTTGCCGCTCGAGTTGCCGGTACCGATGATATGGCTTTAGGAATTTCCGATGTCGACAGTGTCATGTCGTTTACCTGCAATTATGACGATCAGAGTAATTCTTTATCGTCTGAATGTGCTGCACCTTGCGATAACGGTAACATTTTGATGAACGCATCTGCCAATGATGAAAGCGAAACGGTTTCTGAGATTGATGACCACTCCGAATCAGATTCTTGCACTGGTAACGACGATGCCTTGAATAACGAATCGCAAAATCACAGCTGGCAATCTGATCATGAAATTGCCGACAGCAGTACTGATACGGAGCTTGAAGAACTTTATTGCGAAACAGAAAAAACCGTAGAAGACCCATTGAAAATTAGCGGTAGACGACTTATAAATATTTCTTATTTTTTAAGTCAACTAAAAGCTTTGAAACATAAAGGTACGGGAAGGACAAACTAGCCAACACTTGTTTTCATTCAAAAGTACTTGTATGTTTATTTTTAGGTTTTGATTGTTCTTTCTTTGACATGACCCCCATCTCTGAAAAAATTGAAGGCCTACAAAGTGTTCTTTCATTCAGATGTGATGTTTGCAATATTATACAGGCTGTAAGGACTGAAAATGACTGAAAATCAAAATATCAATACCAATTCGCTAGCCGTTTTGGGTGCTATATCTATGGGGATAGGATACATTCAATTATCCGAACTTTTTGCAGCAATGGACATTCCCAATATGTCAAATAAAACATATACGAAATTTCATGATAAAATATCTTCCGCTGTTTCTCATGAAAGTGAAGAATTAATGAAAGCTGCTGGTGAAGAAGAAGCAAAATTAGCAGTAGAATCAGGAGATGTAAACCAAGAGGGCATTCCTGTGATATCTGTAATAGTCGACGGTGCGTGGAGTAAACGCTCTTACCGTACAAATTACAATGCCTCATCTGGAGTTGTAAGTACCTAATACATATTTTGTATATTTACAGGAATCAGGAATATAGGCAGGTATTTAAATCTTTTTTTTCGTATTTACAGGCTTGCATTATCGGCGCAAAAACAAAAAAATTGTTATACGTAGGAATACGCAACAAATATTGCTACGTATGCGCAAGAGGAAATGATGTTCAACACCACTGTTTTAAAAACTGGAACAGCAGCTCTACATCAATGGAAGCCGATATAATAGTAGAGGGTTTTAAAAAATCTGTAGATACGCATCGTTTAATTTATGGCAAGATAATTGGAGACGGCGACAGCAGCGTATACAGAAAGTTGACCGAAGTAGCACCCTACGGACCGACATTTGTTATAGAAAAAATTGAGTGTCGCAATCACCTTCTCAGAAATTATTTAAATAAAATTGCTGAAATAGCTAAAGACACTAAATTTCCTATAGTACCTACTTAGAAAAAAAATTAGCAACGGCGATACTTTAGGCAGATTTAGAAATGCTGTTACTAAAGCAATTGAATATAGGAAAAAGGGAAGCGAATCATTTTCTGCAAAGGCAAGCTTATTGAAAAACGACATTGTAAATGGACCAAAACACATATTTGGCGATCATAGTGGTTGTGCTGATTATTTTTGTAAAAAAGATAAGGAGGGAGAGGTAATAAACTTTTTTAAATTATTATAAGGTAATGATTTGATATACGTTTTTTTTAGGAAAACATGATACCTGATTTACAAACAAGTGGTCTTCTAGATGTAATTAAAAATATAAACAAGCGGCTTGCAAATAATGCAGGAAGTTTGCTACACGATATGGATACCAATGCAGCCGAAACTTACAACTCCATTGTTGCAAAATTCGTGGGTGGTAAAAGACTTAATTTTTCACTAAAAGGCTCCTACGAAACGAGATGTAAAGCGGCTGGAGTTTCATATAATACAGATGGCAACTTCGAATGCATGGTGCTAGATCGCTTAGGTTCTAATGGCACTTGCGGATTCCACTTAGAGAGATTCCTTGATAGGAAAAGAAAAGCAAGAGAATTTCGCAGAAATGGTATGTATTTAGTGACCTTGTCCAGAACATGAATAAACGTAATGTACTGCTTACAGGCAAGTCAACAAAAAAGAAAGACTTTGCAGCAGCAGACGAAAATTATGGTCCAGAAGCTTGCAACCATGTTGCAGATATGGATGCAAGTTTGTATGCTACAAGCTCTGCAAAATTTTTGCACGAACTAGAAGACGTTGACAGAGAAAAAATATTCCAGGAAACGGTTCTTCAATCTAACAGCGAAGTTTGGAAAGCTGAGAGGAGAAAACGAATTACAGCATCGACATTTGGCAAAATTTGCAAATTGAGAAAAACGACGTCTACTGCAAAAACAGTTGCCTCCTTGCTATATTCGACTTTCTGCGGTACTAATGCCACACGGTTCGGATTAGAAAACGAAGAAACGGCAATCAAGTTATTCGAAGAACAGTCTGGAAAATCAGTGCGAAGGAGTGGGTTAATAATTGATGAGGAACATTCGTATCTGGCATGTTCGCCAGATGGATTAATTGACGACAACGCACTAATAAAAATTAAAAGTTCGGATAAAAGTGGAAACTTGCCACCTGTCGATGCTGTTGTTCAAAAGAAGATCGATTTTTGTAAACTCGAAAATGGATTAATACACCTCAAACGAAATCACAATTATTTTTACCAAATCCAGGGCCTCTTGCATATTGCTAAACGGGAACTGTGTTATTTTCTGGTTTATACAAGGGGAGGGTTACATATAGAGGAAATTAAGAGGTACCTAATATTCTAGCTACAGTATACTTTAAGCTATTTTCAAAGTCTGCTTATGAATTATTATTTATTAAAATATATATTTCAGGGATGATACATTTTGGAAAGAAAATATGGAAAGAAGATTGTGTGATTTTTATATAAGCTCTTTACTACCTGAATTACTAGATTCTAGAAGATGTCGACAACAAGAAATAAGAGAGATTTATTTGAACTAAGAAAAAACATGTTAAAAATTCGATTACTACTATTTTTAGTCTTCGACTAATTTATGCCGAATATGCTAAATTAAAAGTTTACGATAAATAATTTCTTATTTTTTACTTCAACGACATCCACGAGAATGTGTTCTTATACCGGGCGGGGACTACATATTTCCAATTATATGTAAAAAGCTTTATGTGATCTCTATCGAACGAATTCGTTACCTAGAAACACAGTTTCATATTTCATATCAATACAGGCAACAGGCTACGTAAATTGTTATTTAATCACTCACTTGCAGTGCGTTTCTAAGTACCTAGGTGTTAAATTTTTCTAACAAAGATTTTTAGTGCAAGCAAATAATGTCCCCACCCGGTATATCAAACTTATATAGGTATAATTTTTTAATTATTGTTGTTGCTATATTTTTGTATTAAACTGACATAAATTGTTAAAATAAATAATGCATTTGTTATTCTTGAAGGGAACAATGTCTTTAATTAATTTTTAGTCACAATTACAGCGGGTATACCGAGTAGGTACCTACTACATTTTTCATTCAATGCTACTAAGCTGCTTATTTTGACGCGATGGGATTAACAGTCGCTTTCTAATTCCTTGCACCCTTGCAGCAGGTAGAAGTTGTTTTACCCGTTAGAATCGCTCACTTAGACAATTTATGTGAATTTTTAAGATTGTTTTGAGTAAGATATCAAAAATATGCATTTAGTTGAAACCAATCTATTCATATTATATAACTGTAATCAGGTGTTACATCAACAGTGTGCATTTGGTTTCCTCATTTTTTGAGCATATAAATTGATACTGCAATTATATAAAATACACAAATTGGCTTCTATAAATAATATGAATTTTTTTTTTCAAAAACTAACGTCGCTCTGTTGATTAAATATCATTTAACATTAATATGAAATAGCGAGCGCCTGTTCAAAATCATTTTTCTGGGCTGTATCTTGCTCAACAGAATCTGATTTTATTACAAAATTTCTACAGTATGATGGGTTGCCTATCCTCTCTCCTTAGCCGCCTTAACACAACGTTTGTTTTGTTTTGGCAAGTCGTTCTTTGCCAATTCCATCTTGTGCAACCAAAGATGGTGTGCTCTGGTGTATCCACCTCATCACAGTACGTGCACTGGTTGTCTTGTCTCTTTCCAATTCTGTGAAGGTAGGTTTCAAAACAGCCATGCCCAGTCAAGGCCTGGGATAAGTGGTATCCAATATCGCCGTGGCTTCTGGTGAGCCATGGGTGTATTTGTGGGATAAGTAGTTTGGTCCACCTTCCTTGCTCTTTGTCTTCGTCCCATTCTTGCTGCTAGCTGTTTAATGTGGCCTCCCTCGCTTCCTGTAGCCTTGCCCTTGTGTTGTTGCCCGTTGTTCTGGCGCTTTCTCTCACTAGTAAGTGTATTGGGATAACGCCTGCCACCACCTGGCCGGCTCTCGTTGAAACCGTTCGATAGGCTCTTGCTATACGTATGGCGATCCTTCTCTGCACCCGTTCTAGCTTCTTCTTGTAGCTTTCCATACTTATACTCTCTGCCCATATTGGGGCCCCGTATAGTACAACGGAATTCACGACCGATCCCATTAATTTCCTTCGGCTAGTGTTTGGACCCGTCACGTTTGGTAGGAGGCGACTCAACGCCGTGACGGTTTTGTCTGCCTTCTCTACTGCATACTTAATGTGTTGCGCCATTCTCATATTCCTTCCTATGACTATTCCCAGGTATTTTAGGTGATTCTGGCTTCTTATATCTACTCCGGCTATTCTGGCTGTCAAGGTTTCTGCTTTGTTCCGTCCTGCCAGCAGGACCATTTCTGTCTTGTTTTGGGCAAGCTCGAGTCCCTTCCTGCCCATCCATATTTCTATGATGTCTGCTGCAATCTCAATCTTTCTTTTGGCTTCCATTATTGTTGCGCTGCTAGTTACTAGCGCCAGATCATCGGCGTATGCTACGGTCATCGATCCCAGTGGCAGATGTTCTTCCAGTAGAGAGTTATAGTAGACGTTCCACAATGTCCGCCCTAACACCGATCCCTGTGGGACACCACAAGTCATACTTATACTTCGAGTTTCCCCCACTATTATTGTCCTATCCTTTAGGTAGCTACATATCATCTTTTTTATGTAGGGTGAGATTTTCATTCTTTCCAAGTCCGTTATAATCCCGGCCTATGGGGCAGAATTAAATGCATTCTTGACATCGAATGTGACAAGTGTGATGTACTTTTGCTTGTGTACTCGTTTAGCCTCCTCAGCCTTGTCTAACACTTTCTTTATGGCGTCGATCGTCGCGCATCCCTTTCTAAAACCGTATTGTGTGTTTGCCAGGCAGTCCTTTTCCTCTAGCTCGTCTTGTAATCTTTTGTTAATAAGTTGTTCTAATAACTTAGCCATGATGTTTAGTAAACAGATTGGTCTATAGGTCCTCTTGGCACCCTCCTTATGTGGTTTGGGTAACAAGACTAGCCTTCCTACTTTCCATTCTTTGGGGAAGTCTCCTTTTCTAATAATGTTGTCCAGTGTTTCTTTTATTATGTGCAGGTTTTTCTGGGTAATAGCTTTTATCGCCTCCGGAGGAATGCCATCCGGCCCGGCTGCTTTGCCTGGTTTTATTTTATCTATAGCCTGTATTAGCTCTTTTTCCGTTAGTCTCGGCATTTCATCTTGGTGGACTTCTATTGGTGGCCATGCTTTCACCGTTCTTCTTGGGAACAGTTCTTCAGCTAAAATCAGTTTTTCATCGTCTGACAACTCTACCGGCGTTGCCAGTGCCAGCTTTCCGGTGACTATGCGGTATCCCATCCCCACGGGTCTTCATTTACTTCCTCGCACAGTCTGCTCCATGCCCTTTCTTTAGATTTCTTTATCTCCTTCTTTAGAGTGTTTCTTGCTATTTTATAACTGTTCCTTGTGCTACCTTACTTTCCTCTGTGTTAATCGGATTATGGTTGGCTCTTGTCATAGCTCTTCTTTTCTTAATACAATCTTCTCTTGCTGCTTTAATTGATTCGTTCCACCAATGTACCGCTCTCCGAGCATTTGATATTTTCTTTTTCGTCAGTGCTACGTTGCATGCTTTAGTCAATACCTTCATTAGGTCTTCAGCCGTGTAGCCATATGCATCGTTCTCCAGTTCCTGTTTCGTTACCTCGCAGAGGCGTGGCTCGCGTTCTTTTGTATATTTCCATCCTTTCGTTCTCCGTTTTTGGGTGAGGCTTCTGTTATGTATGCTTTTCCGGCGTTGGACTTGTATATGTATGTTATGGTGGAAACTCATGTTCTCTTCTTCACCTATTCTCCATTCTTGCACCATTCTTATCATGTCTCTTGAGCAGAACGTTATATCAATATGAGACGTTCCCCCATTTCTCTCGAAAGTAGGCCTGGCCCCCTGATTTAAATGCATAAGTCTTTCACACTTATCCACTCACTAAGAATTCTTCCTCTTTCGGTTTCGTGTGTGGCTCCCAGCAGTGGGACTTAGCATTGAAGTCTCCCCCAATAATAAGTCTTCGGTTATGGTTATTATCGTTCACACAATCGTCTAGTTCGTTAATAAACTCTTGGAATCTGTCGAGATCTACATTTGGGGAGATATAGCATGAATATATAGTGGTTTCGTTGTTCTCGACCCATACGTAGCCGTTTCCTCTCCCGGTTCTGCTTAAAATACCTAGAACGTCACCCTACAATGACACTCATTTTCATGAGCAATTTTCTTTTGTCACAACATTTTTTATAATGAAAGCGCATTTTGTTCAGATTCTTTCTCAAAGTTTCTCGACGACCTCGGTTCTTTATATTCCACACTGAACATTTCATAAACCGTTCTTTGCAAAACTCCCAAATCAAAATCGTCGAGAACAATTTTTTTTTATTTGTTCTCTGAATGTCATTGGCAGTTTGAGTCTTTCATGAGTTTCTTCTTCTGCTGAGATGTTAAAGAAGTAATGCCTAGAAGAAGTAAGGACTAAAGTATAAGGCGTTCACGATCTTTTTGGGTCAGGTGAGGCTATGACCATCTAGTAATTTTGTTGGCAGAACCTCTGCTGCAACAAAACTTCCTCATGGAAATTGACACTTTTTGTGTTGGGTTAGGTTGTTTTCAGTTTAAGGTTATATTTTCTGAATAGGTACATTGTTGCCGGATATTCTCTAGTCTTCACATCGACTCGCGTTCTTTTAAATGTGGTCTATCCTTTTTAAATTGGAAGTAGCATCGTTTAATGGAAATTTTTTGTTGTAACAAAATTATTTTGGGCATTTTGACTTTTCCTTTGACGGAAATTAAAATTATTTTATCTACGACAGTGTGTAAAATTGCCTTTTAGTTGGCAGTTTTAAGTTTGTAAAACGACTGCTTAATAACATGTTTTCATTAGTTTACGTCGTTAATAGCAACGTACTTAAAAAATGTCATTAGGCACGTAGTTAGTAGCAACGTGTTTTAAAATTTTTAAAACACTCAAAATTATGACCGGTTGCTAGTAATTCTAATTTACATGTAAAATATTTTTTATATTTACCGTATTTTTTAGATTCTATCGTAGATAAAATATTGTACGATACACATGCGTAAAGCATCTTTAGTCACTCGTGGGGCTTAAAACGCTCGCTCACTCGCGTTTTAACTCTACCCCACTCGTGCCTAAAGAGTAGCTTTACGCACTTGTATCGTAAATTACTATTTACACATTTGATAAATCATTTATTTTCTTACGAATATTAAAATAATAAATCTGGCAATGTGGTGGCAAGAAAATGTCGAACAGACACTGACAGAAAAAAAAGTTGCATCCGCTACATCATCGAATCAGTTAGTCCAACATGAAAAGAAAAAATCATAGCCAATTCTGTCCGAAAAAGGTCGTGAACGGTTTATATTACCTGCATTAATTTTTTTAATGGCAATACTGAGGAATAATATTGTTATTTTGGTAAGACTCCGGTTTAGCGGAAATGGAAATGGCGGCCGGAAGTGGCGTCACTCAACGTATTTTGACCTCCAGAGTCGAATGAGACCACTCCCAGGCCGAGGAAACTTCCGGTTCAAAAGTTATGCAACTTTCAAATTTTGCGTTGTTTTCAATTGGAAAAGTTTTTTAACATGTTTTTTAACCGGGATGTAAGTGGCTGAGTCACAGAATAATAATAACCAGAAGGATATCTCGTATTACCTGACCGCCGGCCCCTCATAGCCTTGAGACGTTTCTACCCCGAAATTCTACCCCGAAACGGCAAGTTTAGGTAGCGGCTTTGGGGAGAGCCCATGGAATACAAAGGTTCGAGGTCACCCGTTGTCGGCGTCGACATCAAAGCGGTTTTGTACAAGATATCCTTCTGGTTATTATTATTCTGTGGCTGAGTGTTGTAAACTGCGAACCTTACACTGTGTGGGTGCACCGTTTGACCGGGGGAGGGGGAGATCGTCGCAGTTTGATCTCCGACTTTTTTTCATTTTTCGCACGTTTTTTTTTACTTTTCAAAAGCACCACCTACCCTACCCTAACCTAACCTAACCTAACCTAACCTAAACTAACCTAACCTAACCTAACCTAACCTAACCTAACCTAACCTAACCTAACCTAAACTAACCTAACCCAACCCAACCCAACCCAACCCAACATAACCCAACCTAACCGAACCGAACCTAACCTAACCTAACTAACCTAACCTAACCTAACCTACCTAACCTAACCTAACCTAACCTAACCTAACCTAACCTAACCTAACCTAAACTAACCTAACCCAACCCAACCCAACCCAACCCAACATAACCCAACCTAACCGAACCGAACCTAACCTAACCTAACTAACCTAACCTAACCTAACCTACCTAACCTAACCTAACCTTACCTAACCTAACTAACCTAACCTAACCTAACCTACCTAACCTAACCTAACCTAACCTAACCTAACCTAACCTAACCTAACCTAACCTAACCTAACCTAACCTAACCTAACATAACCTAACCTAATCAATTTCACGTTTCAAATGCAAATCGATGCAAATCCCATTGAAAACAACGTATAAATCGAAAGTGGCGTAACTTTTGCCCCGGTCGTTTCCTCGGTCTATGGGTGGTCTCATTCGACTCAGGAGCTCAAGCTGAGTCGATTGACACCCGGATTGTGATAAAAGTCAATTTCCGCTAAAGTAGAGTCTAGCCGTTATTTTTTATGTATTACTTGCTGTAGCATACTCCTTGCGAACTTTCTTTATCAGAGAGGTTGATTTTCTAGTTGCTGCGCCTGCTCGTTCTGTAGATTGCTCTACCGGAAATATCAACGCTCCAGAAGTGTTCTGTTCATCAAAACACGTTATGACATTTGCAATTATACTTCTTGTTTCTGAATGCACAAAAGCTTTCTTGCTCTATATCTCATAGTAATCCTATGTAAAAGAAATTTAGTATCGCTTAAATATATAACTGCAACTTAAGGTAGCATTTTAGAAAGCATTTAATACTTACGATTTGATGGTAAATATCCAAACCGCCCAATTTTAAACGGCGAATAGGTAAACAGTAACAGAACTAACGAAGAAAAGCAATACTAACTAAAATGAACAAAGAACAACAAAACTAATGAACAACAGCACTAAAAAACCTGGAAATTAGACAATTCTATCTGACGTAATAACAGCAATAGCGAAGTGACATTTGTTTTTTGTTTGAATGTACCTCTCCGCAAAACTTGATCTTTATTGGTTCTTTAGTTCCCCTTACGGGAATTTTAGTTTTAGTTCCCATATTTTCCGGGGCTTTTGTGTGCTTGGTGGTACTGTGACAAAATAGGATACTTCAGAACTAGTAAAAAATATCCATGCAAGACATCGTGTAGCAATATTCACCAAGTTTACTGAGAACGTAATAGAAGACAACAAAGTTTATACCATTAAGTGTGATTCTAGTGATTATTCAACACTATAATGAACGAACCAATGGAAATTGTTCAATTTGTCAAAAACGGCCAATCAAAATTGACTGTCATTGAAAACACCTAATGTCACAGTGTTTTCACGCGAGCCCGATTGGTTTCAATGATTTCAATTTAGTGAGTAGCCTTTGACTGACATTTCACCAAAACGTCAAAGTCAAAGTTTGCAAATCAGCGTCCTTCTAAAAACTCATAATAATCGTGTTGGAAGCTCCAGTATTGAATTAATAGTGGAAAACGTTATAAATATGTGCTGTCGAACACGGTAAAAGGCATTTACCCATATTGTTGAATAATCTTTCCAAATACCACTCAACGCAAATTTTTTTAAGAGAATTTTTTTCGTCAACATGCAAATTATTACAAATTTCTCTCAACAAAAACTGCTCAAATTCCACTCGACCTGCGGTCTCGCGGAATTTTTAACGCAGTTTTGGTTTCGAGAAATTTAAACGCAATAGTTTGTATGTGAACAAAAAAAAATCTCAAAAAATTTTCACCTTTTGTGGTATTACCCTTGAAAACACATATTTAATCACAAAAAATCTTTCCGACGGTAATGTATGCTGCCCACTAAAATGCTCTATTTGCTCCATATGTTTGTATTCCCTTAGCTGCACTTGTGTGGATTTCAATATAAGAACTTTAATCTGTAAACATATACATTATATTGCATCTAATTACCCAAACTCAGCTCCTGGTAGCACAAATTAATATAATAGCAGGAAATAGTAGTAATGAAGTTAACAATGTTATTCAAAATTTAGCAACATTTTCAAGAAATAATGATACACTTAAATAAATTCCGGAGCTTTAAGTTTAGTTCAAAATATTAAAACCAAACAGTATTCAACCGAACAACTAAAACTAATTTTAGAATATATAAAAAGTGCTGAATCCATTAGTGAAATGGAAATAACAAACTTTGATTTGAAAACAGAGTATGTTGGAGAGTCAGCTAATAAGAAACTTCGAAAACAGACATCTTTTCATTCAACACGTAAACAAAATAAGAACAGAAACTGTAGGAAACCCAATATTGAAGAAACTCGGCTAATTACAGAAACTTTATATGGCACGCATTCAGAAATTGTATCAAAGGATCCTGGAAATGTTCATTTGTATAAGTGAAGAATTAGGAAAAAAATATTTTGTATTATCTTTTAATATTTTCATTAATAATTATTTAAATTAATAATTATATTACATCAAAATTTTTGTTTAATAAAAAATATAAAATGTTTAAATAAACTGATTTTTATTAATTTAACAAATGAATGTTGGCATTTGGCTTCTCTAAAAGAAAATTAAAGTAAATATAATTTAGTAAATTTTGGAGAATTTATGCGTAATCATAATTTTTGAGTTAATATACGTATCATTGTAATTTGAAACATATTAGTTTGAAAGTTTAAGTTTCCCGCTTTATCCATCAGTGCACGAACTGGCAACGTTGGTACGCTGTCCTAACTTTAGCCGTTCCTATCGTGGGTATGTAGTAGGGATGTTCCGAATATTCGTATTCGTAATCGTAACACGAATATTATACGAGTATTTGACATTAAAATTATAAAAATATAGATAAGAATTTTAATAAAAATATAAAACAGGTATTCATACATTAAATAAAACATTTTTTTTAAATATTAACTATTCTATAACATTAAATAAAAACAAAACTATTTTCCATACTATTTCTAAAATGGGTCTAGGACAACTCGGCGCCGCCATCTCGGCGCCGCCACTTCGGCGCCGCCATCTCGGCGCGGGGCCAGCTCGGCGACGGGACAACTCGGCGCGGAGCCATCTCGGCGCCAGCCAACTCGGCGCGAGGCCATCTCGGCGCCGAATTTAAATTCGCAAACTACAGTGTGCACTACGTAAGAAAATTATTATAAACAAATAATAAATAAAGTGATCGCCAAAAAGCTGGCATCAAACGAAAAAAAATATTTAGAATTTCTTGGAAAATCAAACACTAACGACCAGAGGTAATTGCAAAGTGATTACAAATGGGCCAAACAAAAATTTGTCACGTGACTTCCGTTATCAGTAAAATTCAACATTTTTTAAAAATAATTACGAAAAATGAATTTACTACCCAAGATAGGGACAACATTTACGAAACAAAGTTGTTTTCTAGCCTTGACATTCTTGAGTTAGCTGAAACTAACACATAATAAAAATCGTACGGAAATCTTGCTTAATTTCCGAAAAATTGTACTTTTTGGATTTACACAACTTCGAAAAACGCCACTTTTAACTAAGTAAAAATCATTCAATATATCTAATACGGGCTAAATAGGTTTTCGGACAAGCTGTCATCCTGTATAAAGTGAAATGTAAACATTACCAATATTTTTTATATTTATATACAGGGTGATTTTTAAGTTGATTCTTTCCGTTTACCAGGAAATAAAGCTAAATAAATAAGTATTTTTTTTATTTACCACTTTTCCGAAATATCAAAACTAACAGAGGTACAGGGCGTTAAAGTTTCAAATTAAAAACTAAACTTTGGCGCAAAGGCGGCTGGACAATTTTATTATTGTTTATCTCTGTTGTCAAGCAATGATCTGTCAACCAGTTTTCCATTGTAATTTTCTTAATGTTATTGCTGCAATAATGACTCATGTTTATGAAAATAATGAATGAGTGAATATGCTTATTATTTACTGGGAGTGTCGTCAAAATGCCGCTGCCGCATCGCTTTTATACGCGGAATGTGTGTGTAGAAGCGAATGCTGATAATTTTGATCATTTAAGTTAGATTAAGTTCAGTTTAATTTTCGTTAAGTAATTTTAGTTCATACTTTGAAACTTTAACACCTTGTACCTCCATTAGTTTTGATATTTCGCAATAGTGGTAAATTGCTTACTTTTTTTAGCTTTATATCCTGGCAAAAGGAAAGAATCAACTTAAAAATCACCCTGTATATACAGTGTGCCCCCGGATAGGTGAAACGACTCTTGTAAAAGGTAAGAAATTCTCGATTTAAATTTTTATTTTTTGGGGTTCAGCCCTGCTTGGTTAAAGGCAAATTTCTAACAGCATTTCAGTTTTGAAAAATCAAATATGCCTCGAAAGTTTTCAAAAAAACTATTTTTTGTACTCATGACTTCATATTTCCCGGTCATTCCCGATACGTCGAAAGTTACTTTTCCCGCACTGCGGTGTTTTTTACTTTTCAACAAAAAACTAGGGGAATTGTGTTTTTTGTAAATTTTTATAATAAACGGGGCTGCGCGCGCTATTGCGCGGTCTATTCTATTCACTTTACCACCATTTTTAGGCCTATTACGTTGGCCCATCTCCAAGGGGGCTCTTGGGGTTCCATCCATCTTCAAAAGGGCCTCTGGGGCTCCGCCCCTCTCCAAGGGAGAACTCGGGGCTCCGCTTATCTCCAAAGGGGCCCTTGGGGCTTCGCCACTCTCCAAGCGGCCCTCGGGGTTCCGCCCCTCCCCAAAGGGGCCCTCGGGCTTCCGCTCATTTTCAAGCGGGCCCTCGGGGCTCCGCCCCTCTCCAAAGCGGCCCTCGGGGCTCCGCCCATCTCTAAGGGGACCTTCGGGGCTCCACCCCTCTCCAAGGGGGCCCTCGGGGCTCCGTCCATTTTCAAGCGGGCCGTTGGGGCTCCGCCCCTCTTCAAGGGGTCCTTCAGGGCCCCGCTCCTCTCCAAGGGTGCCGTCGGGGCTCCGCCCCTCTCCAAGCGGACCCTTGAGCTTCTCCCCTCTCCAAGGCGGCCCTCGGGGCTCCGCCTATCTCTAAGGGGGCCCTCGGGTTTGTGCCCCTCTCCAAGGGGGCCCTCGGGACACACACGTCTGGATTGTTCTCTTTTATTATATAGAGGATTGTCCCTCGTTGGTTTAATTGCGCCTGCAAACACCAGAGGCGCTGTAAACGTCAACAAAAACTAAAAGTGCGTAGGATAGGTATAAAACTTTAGTGATTTGTGCTGTCAACTCAGTAAATTAGTAAAACACTAAATAATAATTATTTAAATATTTTCAGTTATTCGTTACAAAAAACATTGTATCCAACTCCTTCGGGAAAAATTTTCTCGAATTCGCACTACATGCAGCACTCCCTTCGGTCGTGCTGCAAACAAAGTATTCATTCGGGAAAATGACGAACTTTGAAGTATAACCGCCCCCAATTGAGGTGTCAATTGAAGTATAACGCTCCATGTTACACGTTAATTGTAATATAACCCTCGCTTGAGGTGTTGAATTAATTATTTATATGATAAATTAATATATACAACTTACCTCACAAACGTCAATATTTGACATACAAATATTGTTCAGTTATATCTTTCTAATTATTTAATTATTTGCTCCGGCTAGTCAGTAAAGCTAAAGAAATACTCCTTACCCTCAGCTGAATGGTGCTTCTTAATAACAAGTATTACTGCTTGTTCAAATATCTGATTAATATATAAAGTAATTTTACAGTTACTTCCAGGTCTTTACTGATATTTTAAATATCTTAACGACATTCATATATGCTTATTGACTTATCAATGACGTAAGGATAGTCAGTTTGTTTTAGATAACTTTTAATAAATATTTAAAACCCAAAATCCCTAATTTACAATTCCCAATCTTAATTTAAATCAAAAAGGTTATAATTTCAAAATATAATGGCCTAAACTCGCCGAGTACTCAGAACACGAAAAGAATTTAGATAAATAATAATAATTCTTAGTTCTAAATACAATTTCCTTAATATTAAACACACAATTTAAATATTCTTGAAGTATTCCCAAAAGTTGTTCGAAAAGTTATGAAACAAACACTGACCTTAGCGTCGCTTTAGCGTAACCTGATCAGCAACCTATAGAATTCCTCTGCAAACGAAGCAGGACAGCTAACAGTAACTGGCTGGTTGAAATCTCCAATCCCCTTCCAAAAAGCTCTTTGGATATGTTGCTATCTCCCAGATAGCACTTCTCAATTGAATGCACAACACTCACGTAAACACTGGCTCTACGTTAAGTATATTGTAAGTTATTTACTTTGTAATATAACTTCAATATGATATTGCAAACACTTCAATTATGTCGACTTGATAGACGGTTTGATTTGTTGAATTTAATTTGTGTCATTACCAGATACTTTCTGTGTAATGATCTTTTACTTAAATTCAAATAAAAATACCAATTGGTTGGGATTGAACCACCATCGGTTTTAATATGACCGTCTCGAGTCGAATTTCAAATTGAACTTTTTTATTATTCTGTTTATTTACTTCTCTTTGGTTACCCGTAACTATTCACAACATATCGATTGTACATAAACTTTTTAAATTAACTATCTGGATATATTTTATATGAATAAAATGTGCCATGCAGACTGCATGTAACATTACAACTTGTTAGGTAAATAACTATTACTGTAGAGTAGCGTGTCTTTTATGTAGCAAACACGACAAAAAGTTATTAAAAGAAGTTGTTTAGAATCAACATCTAGGTTCCTATACCAAATTTCAAAATCCTCTCCCAACTTTGATCTCTGACATTATCTTTTATCTTTAGGTCCCATATCAAAGAATTTTACTTTTAACAAAGACGGCTATGGAAAAACAACATTTTTCAAAAGTTTTTTATTTCGTAATAAAAAAAATTGTTAAAAATAAAATTCTTTGATTTGAAAAATAAACATTAAAGAAATATTTGTCATATAAAAAGCACTTTACTTAGAAAATGGCGTTTCTCAAAATTGTGTAAATTCAAAAAGTGCTATTTTTCGGATTTAATCAAGATTTCAATGAGATGTTTTATTGTGTGGTAGTTTTAGCTGACTGAACAATCTCAAGGCCAGAAAACTTTTTTCGTAAAATGTGTCTCTATCTCGACTAGTAAATGCATGCTTCGTAATTATTTAAAAAAAAAAACTAACATTTTACTGATAAACGGAAGTCATGTGACAACTTTTGTTTGGCTCATTTGTAATCACTTTGCAACCACCTCTGGACGTCAGTGTTTGATTTTCCAAGAAATTCTCAATAATTTCTTTTTCATTTGATGACAGCTATTTGGCGATCACTTTCTATATTATTTTTTGATAATAATTTTCTTACGTAGTGCACAATGTAGTTTGCAAATTTGAATTCGGCGCCGAGATGACCTCGCGCCGAGTTGGCTGGCGCCGAGATGGCTCCGCGCCGAGTTGTCCCGGCGCCGAGCTGGCCCCGCGCCGAGATGGCGGCGCCGAAGTGGCGGCGCCGAGATGGCGGCGCCGAGTTGTCCGGCTTCGTTCTAAAATATGCAGCGCGTACAAAAACGATGCTGATATTGGTATTATTCACTCACGGTCATGTATTCGTATTCGTATTCGTATTCGCGAATATTCGTAAGAGTATTTGTATTCGGTATTCGTATTCGCGAGTATGAATTTTTGTATATTCGGAACATCCCTAGTATGTAGTGCCAAAATGGCCAAAATTGGCATTTGATCAGAAATGAAAACAACAATGAATTTAAAAAAAATGCCCAGGCCATATAAACTGACGTTTGACACACAATTCAGCAGGCCCTGTTACTAACTTAAGCCTGTATGACACGACGCTAAATTTTGTGCAAAATTTACTTGTAAATTTTCAAATAAATTTACTGATAATTTTTGTTCAAAAACACAATTTCCTGTTTGCAACGTGTGCTAAATTTGATGTTAAATTTCGCATGCGCACATGCGTAGTAACAAATCTTTTAAGTGGAAACAGTGCCCTCTAGAGGGTATTGGTTGAAGTATGAGTTTGTTTTCATGTTATTTGTCGTTTGTTAGCTATTTTCTCAGGTTGAGTTAAGGCATTTATCTAGAGACCCTTAAATGTATCTTAGATAGGAGCGCCAACAATAAACACGTGGTTAAACAATGCTAATAAAATGCAGGTTATGTTTATGTTTACATTCCGTGTCATGCGCTGCAGTTTAGTCTGATTACGATACTTCTACGCATTTTTACACGCATATTTAGCAGGAAATTTAGAACAAGTTCTAAATAATTTACATGAAAATTCAGCGCAAAATTTTCTGTATGCAAAGGTGCTTAATATTTTTATGAAAATTTACAAGTAAATTTTGCGTCGTGTCATACAGGCTTTAGTAAGAATGAACCTCCTTAGATTGAACCGTTATTTTAGATTAAACAAATGAATTGTATTTTATTTTCTGGTAAACTACCCTTTTTACACTTTTTACTAAGAAAAGTTGTTTAGAATGGAAAATTATGGCCCTATACAAAATTTCAGGAAGTTCTATCTACTTAGATCAAACCGCATTTTTAATAAATTTTAACGGTTTAAGTAGGTAGATCTTCCTGATATTTTGCATAGCGCCGTAACTTATCATTCTAAACAACTTTTCTTGGTAAACTTTTGCCGTTTCATGAACAAAAAGGGTAGTTTACCTGACAAGAAAATAATTTTCGCTTCACTGTCAAGGCCAACTTGTTTTTTCAAAAACTGAAAATATTCTTAAAATTCTCTTCAGACCAAGCATGACCTAATCCCACAATATTAAAATAAATTTCAAAAATTTTAGTCCATCTCACTTCTTATAACATCAACCCCAAGACACACTGTATATGTAATACTCCTATATTGCTAGTAAGATCGGGAACGGGCGAAAACATTACGGCACCGACATATAGTCCGTCTCTTTCTGAGCACTACGCGTCTCGTGCGCATGCCTGAGAATTCGAACTGCACAGCACAAATAATTACCTTAGCGTAAGAAAAAAGATGCGTTCTTTCAGATTCCGTATAAAAAGAGGGGGTTTCCATTTAAGAAAACATCGATAACGCCATACCTCATACGAGGTATGTATGCATTTTATTTCAAAAAATGCCCAAATAAAAATAAAAATCGACGGGTCGAGCGTTTTTTCCAAAAGTTATTTCTTGAATTTTTAACGAATTTATCCGCTACTTTACGAAAGTACTGCATAAAAATCAATGGCCGTGTGTTAGTAACGCAAAAACTCGAGAACGACTTGACCGATTTGGATGATTTTTGTTGTTGTATTCGTCTTACTCTCGAGGTGTTTAGCAAAAAGAAAATTCGGAAAAATCCAAAGCCGGAAAATTGGAAAATATCGAATGTGTATTTTTCTATACACTATACGACTTTCTATTTGCAGTCATACTTTTATGATTCTGTGCTTAATGGTTTGAAGGGTTTCCGCATCATGTCATAATCCAAAACAACGTTTGCCTGGTCAGCTAGTAGTTTAATACTTATAATTCAATCTGTCTCACAACTGATGCGATTTTGTAACTTTTGTCCATATGCGATGATAATTCCAAATATAGATCTTTTGCTTTCTCTACTTAACATATACCTACATTTTCTAAAGTTTTCGTATAGAATAAATAGGGATCACTTCTTTCTAGAACAATATACCATTTAAATATAAAATATATATCTAAAAAGGGCTACTCGGAACTTTATTACTTTAATTATTAACTTTCTAAGGTGTTTGCCTTGTACACGTTGAGTGCAAATATGCCCTGTGTCGTTAATGAATAAAAACCTGAGCTATGTGAAAAATATTATTTTCATTTAACTAAGTTAAGTTAAGATAACCCTGTATATATTTGCCCGAAAGTATATTTGCTTTCGAGCCAGGTAGAGATATAATCTGCATACAAAAATATCGATTACCTCCAACAAATAGTTTTTGAGCTATACCGTCAACAGACAGACAGAGAGATGGAATTGAGAAAACTTATTTTTCACCATTTAGAGACCTTGAAACGTGAAGATTTGAAGAGATATCGGAAAGTGATTTTTTCACGATTACAATACTTCATTCGTCGTTGCACAAAGGAAGTAAACATCTACCTGCATTCGTCTAGCTCCGCCAAAACTTCTAAAAGTTATTATGCCTAACCATGGCAAATTATTTAACAGTCGTAACAATAACAATCATAAAAAGAATAAATAAATAAAGTTGATGGTCAAAATAGGCATCTACCTTTGAACAGAAATGCCTGGAGACTGGATCAGGATTCCGTTGCTTTGCGCTGGTTTTATCCCTAATTTTAAGCGCATAAATGAGACTGCATTTATGCTTTAAGCCAACTTAGTCATTGGCACTTAAAGGGACGACAGTAACCACCCCTGAGACGCAGCCTCAAGTCTCGACAGGTATTATGGCTTGATAAAGGGGTAGTGAATGAATCAAACATTAAATGCAGATTGGTTTTATTATAAAAATAAACGTGTATTTATACAAAACAAGAATGCTTAACGAAGTAACAATATCAAAGTTCAAATGTACAGTTTACTGGGCCAAAGCGTTTACAATTACAAAATAAAACTTAGCAATTCAGCGGTTTATTTCCTGATGGAGCGAAGGCGCCCCTTGAACCTGCCGCTGTAGGTCGGTTTTGTGCACGAGGTGGCAAATCTGCAGTTTTTCCTGGTCTTTAACTCGTCTAATTGCGAAATAACACTGGCTTTAAATTATGAATAATGTTCCGTAAATTTGGACTGAAATTTATATATGTTTAATCTAATTAAACATATTAAATTTAGTAATTATGAAGCAAAGACTGGTGATTGCAGCATTAAAAACTTCTTGCTATTAAATCAGAACTTGCCATTTAAAAAACGTGCGACTGGATTTCGTAAATTTTTAGAAAATAAAATTTATGTGTGTTTAAATCAAGTTTAAACAACCTTTCCTTAACGACTGCCACCAGAGGTGTCGTTCTTTAACGATCATATCGTAACGGTTTAATCGTTTAGTAACGATTATGAAAAGTTACAAATTGGTTTTCATTGAAAAATCGTTATCGGAACTAGAATCGAATTGTAAGTGGTGCTTAACGACATCGCTATGACTTATAAAATAGGGCCCTTAGTCCCTATGTTCAGTGCAGAGAAACACACGTCAATGCATGTATATAATAAAGTAATCAATGTTACGGCGAAATAGCCACTTGTCAACTTAAAAAAATGTGTCAAGTTGTTTGAATATTATTGTGATAAAATAAATTAAAAAATCTGGTGTGATATACTCACACAACTTCCTTTTACAGTGATCTTATAATTAGCCAAAAATTTGATTTTAATTTTTCAGCATTTATCAAAAATTTTCAAAAATTGCAAATTCCACAAAAACGGTACAAGATACAGCGTTACTTCAAGAGAGTTTATATACAATACCGCGAGCGGTCGACGAATTGTCGAAAATTTTGTCAAAGTGTATGAGTGTTTATTGCTTCGATATAAATTGGTCGAGTGCGACAGCACGAGACCAATTTTGAAGCAATAAACACGAATAAACACTTTGACAAAAATTTATGCAGTTCGTCGGCTGCAAGCGGGCATTTGAAGGACTATTCAACGAACAAAAATGAGATTTCTTAGTAATTAATCAATTTTATCATGTCCTCTTGAAAAAAAAATCTGTTGACGTGAAAATAAATTGGTTGTCAAATTTGACATTGCTAATAAGTATCATATTGATTAATTTTACAGGAAGTTAAATAAATGTCACAGGAATAAAAAAAAATTGTCATTAAAATTCCGCTAGCGGAATAATTGCACAATTTTACGCTGATTGTTGGCAAATGACATAAATACTAAATTATGATTGGTGAATAGTTAACTTGAAAGGGGTGAGTTGAATAGTCTCTAAAATTTTTGAGCTGAATTCAAATTTTAATAATATACCGGGTCTTCTATTTAAAATAGGAGTTAATAGAAAAAATAGAAAAGAAAACAAAAGAAACCCATTTTAGAAGTATTCAAATGGAAAATCACCTATTTCACATCAATACACATTAAAAATTTAATAAAAATGTGAAGTTTCAAAAAATCGTTACAGCTGTTTTTGACAAAATTGAAAAAAACTGAAAAATCACAAGAGTAAACACCTACTTCCGGTTATGCGATTTTCTTCAAAAGCTTGCTGTCGCAGCATCTATATAGTACACAAAACTTATATATGAAGTTTCAAAGTCATACCTCTTTTCGTTTTTGAGATATTCTGTTCACAGGCACCCAGACACACACACAGACAGACCAATAAAAAATATCTTTTTTGGGTTCAGACGACGTGAAGATCTGTTGAAAACTCAATTTAGAATTTTTGGGGTGAATCCAATACTTCCTTTATTGTAAAAGGAAGTAAAAATGTATTCAACTGAAGAAAAAAAAATCTGGTGTGATACACGCACACAACTTCCTTTTACAGTGATCTTATAATTAGCCAAAAATTTGATTTTAAATTTTTAAGCATTTGTCAAAAAATTTCAAAAATTACAAATTCTACAAAAACGGTACAAATAGAGCGTTAGTTTTCTCTAGAATTTTAAGCTAAATTTTAAAATGTAATAATCTACCGGGTGTTCTATTTAAAATAGGAATTAATAGCAAAAATAGAAAAAAAAAACAGAAGAAACCCATTTTAGAAGTATTCAACTGGAAAATCACCCATCTCACATCGATACACATTAAAAATGTAATAAAAATGTGAAGTTTGAAAAAAATCGTTAGAGCCGTTTTTGAAATAATCGAAAAAACTGATATATCACAAGAGTAAACACCTACTTCCGGTTATGCGATTTTCTTCAAAAGCTTGCTGTCGCATCTACATAGTACACAAAACTTATATATGAAGTTTCAACGCCATACTTCTTTTCGTTTTTGAGATATTCTGTTCACAGACAGACAGACACACACACAGACCAATGAACAAAAACATGTTTTTTGGGTTCAAGGGACTCGAAAACGTGAAGATCTGTTGAAAACTCGAATTTTTGGGGTGAATCCAATAGTACCAATAGTCAAAATGTATTCCACTGAAGAAAAAATATACATAACGCATTTATACCATGCCAATCAGAGCATAAGAAATGTGCGTTTTTTTTCGTCACTATCTCGATAGACCAATTCCATCAATTGGAACGATTTTTAAAATGTAATAACCATGGATGCGTCGAGTATATACACCACAAAAGAATTAATCATGTCTTAACATAACAAACTTATAATTGGTTGTATATCAAATACTCGCAATGCATTGATCTGTGCTTTGTTAAATTGAACATAGGGAATATGTTCAGAGTTTAAAAAAATTCCCGGTATAATTAAGGTGGAATTGGATAGAATAAGAATACAAAGATACAATACTCAATATTGAGACAGTCTAATATTGTTTTTTCTATAGCACATGTTAAAGTGTGCTTTTATCAACTCAAAACAAAAGGTCAAGTTTTACTTTAACAGCAAGGGTAGATAAAGTAGCACTTTAACATCAAGGATAGATAATAGTATATTATGTATCAAGTTTTATAAACGTCATTTTAGTCACGAGTTTTATTAATCACGAGCGAAGCGCAGCGGAGCGAGTATTTAATAAAATGAGTGACTAATAAGTTTATAAAACGAGTTGCATACTATACTTTTTCTACGACCACAAATTTAGAGAATTTAACATCATATTATTTCATTAAAATTTTGACAATTATTATATTAGGTTACATTATGCTTGACAAACGTCAAAGTGACGGTTGAAAACTAACTTGATTTTAGTTTTGGCTGTGGCTAATAAAGCAAATACTATTTGAACCTAACTTCACCTCATGACTAAAACATCGTTGCCAACTTCAGCTCATGACTAAGAGGCTCTTTAGTCATAGGTTATGAAGGCATGATTAAAAGGTCACTTAGCGACGTTTATGTTAGTATGTTAAATGGCATTTTAGTTACAGGAGTAGAAAATAGTATATTATGTATCAAGTTTTATAAACGTCATTTTAGTCACGAGTTTTATTAATCACGAGCGAAGCGCAGCGGAGCGAGTGTTTAATAAAAGAGTGACTAATAAGTTTATAAAACGAGTTGCATACTATACTTTTTCTACGACCACAAATTTAGAGAATATAACATCATATTATTTCATTAAAATTTTGACATTTATTATATTAGGTTAACTTATGCTTGACAATCGTCAAAGTGACGGTTGAAAACTAACTTGATTTTAGTTTTGGCTGTGACTAAAAAAGCAAATACTGTTTGAACCTAACTTCACCCCATGACTAAAACATCGTTGCCAACTTCAGCTCATGACTAAGAAGTTCTTTAGTCATAGGTTATGAAGGCATGATTAAAAGGTCACTTAGCGACGTGTATGTTAGTATGTTAAAGGCATTTTAGTTACAGGAGTAGAAAAAGTAATTTAATTTTCTAAATTTTGTTTAAATTAAATATGACAGCTTCGTATTATCGTAGCAACCCAATCCAGCTACTGACATTTTGAAATGTGATTGACTGTCATTATTTTCTTTTGAAATTGTTAAAATTCTTGCTATAGAAAAAAATATTGTATTATACACGACGATAAAGTTATTTCTATCCACTCTTGAATCATTAACGTCTCGACTTCGTCTCGACGTTAAACGATTCACTAGTGGATAAAATTTAACTTTATCATCTTGTATAATAAATTACTATTATCCACTAAAATCGAACAACCGAAGCTATAATACGGACGAGGAGAGAGCAGAACTACTAGCAACACATAGTGAACAAGTATTCGCCTCTAATACGGAAGATAACGATGACCACCACTTAAACGAGGTTACAAATAGAGTCGCTAACCTACAAGCACAATTTACTGATGAAATATTTCAGTTTCCGTCCCAGAACTCAAGAACTATATAAAATTTCTTCCCAAGCATACGTCTCCAGGTCCTGACTTAATAACTAACGAATCTTAAAACAGTTAACAAAAAAAAACAATGGTTATTTAGCGTCAATTTTTAATGCATGTATGAGATTAGGATACTTTTGCTGCTTACTGAATAACAGCAAGATATACTCCCTATTTATAAAACAGGAAAAAAAAAGCACGACCCGGACAGCTATAGACCAATAAGCTTGCTATCAACACTAGGTAAACTTCTTGAGAAGACAATCCTCTCTCGGCTCCAAGACGACATTATCTAAAAAAGATGTCATCTCTCCTCATCAATTTCAATTCCGACAAACTCACCCAACAGCGGATCAACTGTTACAAATCACCGAGACAATTGAAAAGAGGTTTGAAGATCAGAAGTATACTGCCATCATCTTCATGGACCTGGAAAGAGCTTTTGATAAGGTCTGGCAAGAAGGGCTCCTGTATAAAATGATAGAATTAAACATTCCAACCTACCTAATAAAGATACTAAGCTCTTTCCTAAACAATAGAACATTCAGGATAAGAATTCAAGCAACCTTTTCGAGCACTAAGTCTCTCAAAGCTAAAGTACCCCAAGGAAGCTTACTGGGAACAACCATGTTTAACATATATGTACATAACCTTCCCTCCGTAATTACCTACCACAATTCGGCCATGTGTGCTGATGATACGGCCGTAATGGATCAGAGTGATTTACCCAAACCTCTAGAAAACAACTACAAAGCGCTGTAAATGTTACGAACAAATGGTTTCATAATATCGAATCAAAATTAATCCACAAAAATGCCAAACAAAAATGTTCACCTTGAAACCGTCATACTATACATCCAGTAATTAAAATAAATAATCATGGACATCTGTTGGACCCTAAAGACTTGACAGTAAAATATCTGGAAGTTCATTTGGATTCGAGACTAAGCTGAGGATTCCATATAAATAAGAAACTCAACGAATGCCACACTAAACTAGCTATCCTATATCCACTAATTAATCCACAATCTTTCGAGTTGAACGTGCTGTACTACTTTATAAAACGATACTCTGACAAATTTTAACGAATGCATGTCCTATATGGTCGAATATATCTAAGACTTCACTCAATAAACTTTGCACAAAGGTATTTGAATAATATAATGTGTAACATAATAGGAGTTGGATAATAAATATTATACACCAAATGAATTAAACATTATATTATAGTGTGTAATATATAATTACTAAAATTTAGATCATATCTTTGAGTTAATATATGTTTAATTCACCTGGCGTATATGTTGTAATTTAATTTTGACGAAATTTTGAATAAAAAAATTTTAAATATTTAAATTAAGATATAAATTTGCCCATTCATCGTCGATTTGATAAAATTTTAGTAATTATTATATTACACACTATAAAGAGAAAGAATAATTAAATGTAAATATTTGTAGAAATAATAGAACGCGCGTGGCCAGCCTACGTTTGGCCCTGCCAGCGTAAAGAAACGGTAACAATAAAAATGCTTGCTTAAGCCGGTAGCCAGCCTACGTCCGGCCCAGTATGCGGGCCCTTCATGCTGCGTGTTGCGGCGCGATCGGCATGTGCGCGCGCCAGCGCTTACGGTCGGCCGGCATCAGCTTTTATAATATAAGATGTCTCAGTACTTCCCTAAATGATTACGTAGATTATAGTTCACAATGATAACTTTTAACAATTATTGTTGCTCTTCACAATATTAAAGTATTGAAGAATTCAAATTTTACCGCCCTATCAGCTACTACTACATGTGCGCCTAGAAATGTCATCCTATCTTAAGACATTGTAAGACTATAAGTTAAAACTTGGGGAACTCTCAGGTCTTCAGTTCAGCTCGGACTAAGACCAAGTTAAGACTGTATAAACAAGTCAGTGACTCGGTGAAAATAACAGACAAATAAAGAACTGCTTTAAACCGCTATAATGACTTAGCAATCAACGACAGATTGGTAGGTTAGGTGATTCTGTTTTTAATGCAACTATATGTACTTGTGTTTAAAGTATTAGTTTAAAATAACTCCAGTTTTCTTTATAAATGTAATTATCTGTAATTTGCTAATACATCAATTATTACTTCTAATAATACCTACTTGTTTCAGGTGTTGCAATCTCAAATGTTGCCGTAGTCGTGTATTATTGAACGAAAAGTGTTACCTTCCAAACCAACGTTAGACTAGCCATGATGACCACTAATCCAGATACAGCAGATAACAATTTTTGTAGTTTAACAGCTACTTCACTGCATATATTAAGAGACAATGAAGATATTAACAATTATCTATCAAACAAGACATCGAAACCACTAACGACAGTAGTGATTATTAGGGAAATTGCTATTAAACGCGAATTTGAAATTAAAGACTAAAATTCAACATCACAGAGTTTGGTTACACATATAAAGTCTCATACCGGCAAAAAGCATTTTCTTGTTCTGTGTGTGATTATAAAACTGTCCACCGAAATAGCTTAGCCGCACATGAAAACTCATACAGGAGAGAAGCCGTTCTCTTGTTCTGTTTGTGAATATAAATTTGCTCACAAACATAGTTTACTCACACACATGAAAACTCATACAGGCGAGAAGCCGTTCTCTCGTTCTGTTTGTGAGTATAAATTTACTCGCAAAAATAATTTAGCTACACACATAAAAACTCATACAGGCGAGAAGCCGTTCCCTTGTTCTGTTTGTGAGTATAAATTTGCTTGCAAAAATAGATTAGTCAGACACATGAAACTCATACAGGCGAGAAGCCGTTCTCTTGTTCTGTTTGTGGGTATAAATTTGCTCGCAAAGGTTATTTAGTTACACACATGAACACTCATACAGGCGAGAAGCCGTTCTCTTGTTCTGTTTGTGCGTATAAATTTGCTCGCAAAGGTTGTTTAGTCACACACATGAAAACTCATACAGGCGAGAAGCCATTCTCTTGTTCTGTTTGTGAGTGTAAATTTGCTCGCGAAGATAATTTAGTCACACACATGAAAACTCATACAGGCGAGAAGCCCTTCTCTTGTTCTGTTTGTGAGTATAAATTTGCTCGCAAACGTAGTTTAGTCACACACATGAAACTCATACAGGCGAGAAGCCGTTCTCATGTTCTGTTTGTGAGTATAAATTTGCTCGCAAAGATAATTTAGTCACACACATGAAACTCATACAGGCGAGAAGCCCTTCTCTTGTTCTGTGTGTGAGTATAAATTTGCTTGCAAACGTAGTTTAGTCACACACATGAAGCTCATACAGGCAAGAAGCCGTTCTCTTGTTCTGTTTGTGAGTATAAATTTGCTTGCAAAGATGGATTAGTCCGACACATGAAAGCTCATACAGGTGAGAAGCCGTTCTCATGTTCTGTTTGTGAGTATAAATTTGCTCGCAAAGATAATTTAGTCACACACATGAAAACTCATACAGGCGAGAAGCCCTTCTCTTGTTCTGTTTGTGAGTATAAATTTGCTTGCAAACGTAGTTTAGTCACACACATGAAATCTCATACAGGCGAGAAGCCGTTCTCTTGTTCTGTTGTGAGTATAAATTTGCTTGCAAAGGTAGTTTAGTCACACACATGAAAACTCATACAGGCGAGAAGCCGTTCTCTAAGCCGTTCTCTTGTTCTTTTTGTGAGTATAAATTTGCTCGCAAAAATGGATTAGTCGCACACATGAAAACTCATACAGGCGAGAAGCCGTTCTCTTGTTCTGTTTGTGAGTATAAATTTGCTCGCAAAGATAGTTTAGTCACACACATGAAAACTCATACAGGCGAGAAGCCGTTCTCTTGTTCTGTTTGTGAGTATAAATTTGCTTGCAAAGGTAATTTAGTCACACACATGAAAACTCATACAGGCGAGAAGCCGTTCTCTTGTTCTGTTTGTGAGTATAAATTTGCTTGCAAAGGTAATTTAGTCACACACATGAAAACTCATACAGGCGAGAAGCCCTTCTCTTGTTTTGTTTGTGAGTATAAATTTGCTTGCAAACGTAGTTTAGTCACACACATGAAATCTCATACAGGCGAGAAGCCGTTCTCTTGTTCTGTTTGTGAGTATAAATTTGGTTGCAAAGGTAGTTTAGTCACACACATGAAATCCCATACAGGCGAGAAGCCGTTCTCTTGTTCTGCTCACAGACATAATTTAGTCGCTCATATGAAAACCCACGCAGGCAAAAAGCTTGATTCTTATTCGGTTTCTGAATATAAAACTGCCTGAAAACATAGATTAGTCAGTCGTACATGTGAAATCTCATATGGGCGAAAAACCCTCTATTTTGTTTTGTTTGAAATATAGATCAGCAGTAAAATTTAATTAAATTTCATACACACGATATACCTTTGTTAAGGTGGAACACACATTATTGCCGAGCACACTTCATTTACGATAGTTGTGATTTTGGTATTCATAGATAATATAGAAATGTCATTGCGATGTAACCTCAATTGCTTGTTTGTAATAAACATTGATCAGTATACTTAAGCAGTGGTTTATTAAAAAACTCTAAGCATTTTAGATGATGCCGAAACCCGACTGAAGCAGAAAAGCGAAGTAAGTTGGCTCAAGCTGTTACTCTATGAACTCTACTTTACGGTAGAGATGGGCGCGTGAGTTTTCACTCACGTCACGCACGTTTCAGGCTTGCTTTAAACACTCATGTTCAAGCACGTTTACGCTCACGTTCACGACGTGACACGCCACTCACGACGTGACACGCAGTTTTTATTTCAAAATTTAAATTCAGATAGAACAGAATGTTCAAATTTAAAATCAATGAAAAAAACCCTAAACAGAACTAAAAATATGTTTTGCACTTGACATAATTTACGTGATATGTTGCAATCAGAATACTTGCCACAAAAAGAAAAAAATTAAGATTGACTACAATAACTTACGACAAGGGATAAATACTGATTTCTCGCAAATACATTTCTTGCAGCTGTCTTCAAAAAAGACATTACTTTTAATACCAAAAGCTGTCATTGGAATTGACGTTTCCCTTATTGGTATGAGTAGAGTGCTGTATTAACCAGGCAAGCTTATCCCACTAGATTTTGTGTCACAGGGATTTTAGCGCCAAGCCGTTGGCTGCGCTGACCGGTAACCGTGCATTCTGTCGTCTGTCAACCAAGCAAGACTAGAAACCGTTGGAGTACGTACTACTCGATCCAGACGAACAATGCATGCTGATTTAAATCTTGGTGCATTCCATTACGATGCTAATTATAATTACAGTCTTCATCTAAGTGTGGTTATTTAAATCTATGCAGTGTGTAGGTGTTGTTCTGCGCTGTCAACTGTATCTGTCAGTTCTATTGAGTCACTCGTCACTGTTGTTTGAACTAAGTTACTATTAAAGTTTTCTAATTTGAACCACGTGCGTGTTAGTTAACAGTGTTTTCGTTTCGATTTTTTCTGCTTTCTTTTTATTTGTTTAAAAACCAATCTTTTTCAAGACGGATTAAATTAAATGACATGATCGTTGTTTTTCCGACTTACCGTATGCTATTTGGAAAGTAACTAGAATTTGAATTTGCCGCCACTTTCAGTAACTCAAAATGGCGGATAAGCTTGCTCGTATAAATATAGTACCTTAGGTATGAGTATAGAAGGTATATGTTGCTAGGCAACACTTTTAATTTGTAGGTTTGTTAATAGCTATTTAAGTAACAAGGAATGTAAGGACCTATTAACATTTGAGGTAGGCAAGTACAAGCCAAGACGAAGTCGCGGCTTGTTGCCTGCCATCTTGGAAATAATTATATAGTTATTTTTTCTAGAAAATTTTTATTTTGAAAATTAAGAATAAAATATATACTCAAAAATGTATAGATAATTATCTTTTAAGCTCACCTTAAATGTGAATTTACTGTAATTAAAATAATGTTTGCATTTTTAAATTTAATTGTATGTAAATCAGTAAGGTATAAAAGAAAATGTTTTTAACGTATTTAATAAAGAAAACAAGATGACAACTTATGTCAGATTGAATGACTGATGAAGAGTGTTTATAATTATGTACGAAATAGGTAATAATATCTTAATGTGTCTAAGAATGCTGAAAAGTTCAAGAAAACACTGAGCTACGTGAATTACATTAATTTGCAAAGAAAAAAATGCAGTCGGTAACATTTGTATCTGATTGCTAGTCAGACGGTTTATTCGCTCGAATAATGAAAGCTGCCTCAATAACTTGTTTATCGTTGCATTATGAAGCACTTGCTAGCAACAAGGCCAATAGAAGACGAATACTTGGCACACTCACCTAGGCAGGTACAACACGTGTTTATCTATTTTATAAGGATAACGAACTGAAGCTTGTTGAAAATAAACGCACGTCATAGAAAGGCTGCTGGATATAATTGACACCATTTGAAAATATTCTACGTTAATTTTGTGGGGATTACTTGTTTCTAATTTTTTTTTTGTTCTTGTACTATGTTCATATACACATTTGCTCGTACCATAACGTAACTTAAAAAAGTTAACGAGAGGGCTTTGAATTAGATTTTGTCTTATTACTGCATGCCGGTGATTATTACATCGTGATACCCATAATTCAGTGCCCTCAGTCACTTGACTTGTCAGTTGTCAAAGTGAGGTTATGTGTTTATACATACGGTCTAGTAGTATTTTTGGAGAGACTCGTGTCTAGCACGTAGGCCTTCATAGGCCCTTTTTGCCAACTCCGTGGACAAGGCTAGGCATGCAGAATACCAGGTACCTTAGTCCCAGTATTAGTTTGCTCGTCGTGCAGTGCGGTCGCATTTTTGTTTTGCTCCGCTTGTTTTGCAGTGTTTTGCATTCTTTCATGCTAATACTCGTCTGTGTATTGTTTTGCTGTGTTGACTAAACTACATATTACTTCGTATGTACGCAATTCATCATAACATAACCCAGTGACACAATAGGAAACACATTTTGCAAGTAATTGCAATTTGACTTTATTACATTTAAATTATTTACTACTGGTAGTGAACTTGACCTCAATTTCGTTGAAATGGCTAACTTCAAATGCGATGCTTGCCAAAAAGTCTTCCTGGATGTTAAGGACAAATATAAACTAAAGTGTAGCGGCGAATGTAGGCGCATATCTTGCATGGCATGCAGTGGATTTGACAAAACCACATTAAAAACGATTTCACAAAAAAAAAACACCGAGATATTTTTGCGTTCTATGTGATTCTCCCAATCTAAAATATCTGCATGAAAAAGTTTCACAATTAACAAGGGACCAAGTACCAAAAGATAACATCCAGGCTATAGGGTCACTAATTAAGAAAGTGGCTGATGCAATTCCAATTATTACAGAAACACACGAATTGGTATATAAAGCTAGATTTGCTTCATAAAAGAGTTGAGGAAATTTACTCGATGTATCAGTCCTTCACTGATTGTGGCCTACAATCAATTAGAAAAAGTTTAAACGGCATGCAGCAGGATCTTTTCAATCTCTCCTCAGTCTTTTTCAACAGCAATGAAGACCAAATCAAAATACAGGTACACGATCCATCTTCAAGTGAAATTAGGAAAAACATAGAAGGGATACAACATAAGTTAACAAAAATATCAGAGTCCATGGCGAAGTTCCAAATAAGACTGAAAACCCTAAAATCTCCAGGTGTTGCTTCTTCGACTTCACAACCGACTCCAATTTAAACATCAAAGTCTTGTATGTCAGTTGGTACCCAAACAACAGAACTATCTCCTAGTTTGAGTGGCCCAAAACCAGTGTCAAATTTAACATTACCTACTCAAGATGGAAAAGTAGGCAAACGTGAATGGCAGTATGTGAGAAACCTTCCATCGTACTATAACAGCAATCACGTAGTACATTATATTAAAAATTAAAGAAAAGTTGGGAGTGTCGGACTTTATAAGATGCTACCCCCTATTAAAACAATCAGAAAATGCAGCGGAGATAACATACAAGATTGGCACCATAAACAGAAAGTCTGCCGCTCGATTAGCAGAAAAGCAGTTCTGGCCTGCTGTGTGTCGGTAAAGTGGTCAGTAGAAAGAAAATGCCATCTTGAGGAAAATCCTAGCGAAGGAAATGAAAAGCAGCTGGACAAAGTGAAGAAAAAGACAACTAAAGCATTCACTACTCAAGAGAAGATTCTAAGGCTTCATTCTGATGGGGAGGCTATAGCAGCTGGCAAACAACACACCTTTAAAGAAAATCAAGCTATAAAATTTGTGAGTGCAGGCATCCAGAAAACAAATCTCACAGTAGATTCAATGACTTCGCCAAGGGTGAAACTGACAATGCAATCTGCCACCGATGAAGGCCGGTACCTTTTGGCTCGTCTGCGGGAACCAGCAATAATGAATGCCGTCAGGTTGTACATATCCTATCTACATGAACAACCGCAATCAGTTTGTCACGAGGGCTTCACAAATGCTTCTCTAAGGGTATTTTTAGCTTCTGAGGGCCTTCCTGTAGACGTGGAGTCGCTAAAACAATTATACATGAAGTACTTTGAAGCGTATGGCATAGGATCTTCTACTGCATCGGCGGACCTTGCAACCTACAAATCATTTGTCTCCTCCCAACATCTAATACGCCTACAACAATCCAGGGAAAGCCATGGCAAATACTACTCGCCAAAACGAAATTTTTAATACGATCGACGTGCCCAGAACAGCAAGTATCTTCTATCATTGACAAACATTCAGTGCCTCTCTTTTGTAAAAAAAACACCAGTAATATTACTATTTTGCATGCAAATATTCAGTGTATTAGAAACAAACACAATTATCTTGAATCCATCTTAACTGAACAAAATTTTGACGTGGTGATGATTAGTGAATATTGGCTTAAGGATGGAGAAAACAATAATTACAATCTAGCTTCTTGTTACTGCCGATTGGAGAGTGAATGTGGAGGAGTATGCATTTTTACTAGATCTGATCACGTTTTTACATCAATAAATTTCATTAATGAACTTAACAGTGAAAAACATTTTGAATGCACTGGCATTCAACTTGCTGATTTGAACTGTGTTGCGGTGGCTTTATATCGTTCACCATGTGGTAATATCGATATCTTTAAAAATAAACTTTCTCATGCTCTTGACTTAATATCTAAATATTTTAAAAATAGTAAACTAGTGTTTGGTGGTGATTTTAATATAAATTTTGCAGTTAAATCTAAGGAAAGCATCGAAATTACTAACATATTCCATTCTTTTGGATTACAAAAAAATATCACTGACTTTACTAGAGTACAAAAGAATTCCAAGTCGTGTATCGACAACATCTTCACAAATTTTGAAACACAACTTGCAACTGTGGCTGAATTTCACATATCTGATCATAAATCTCAAATAATTAAATTTAACACTATTCAAAAACGGGCGACAGGGCTCGATGGTATAAATAATGAGCTCATCAAAGGAGGAGGAGAAGCCCTATACGATGAAATTCGTATGCTTATGAATAAAATAGTCACATCAATAAAAATTACCAAGGATTGGAAAACGAGTACCTGTGTTCAAAAAAGGAGAAAAAACAACTCGTCAAAACTACAGAGGTATAACTCTTCTAAGGGCAATGTTGAAATTACTAACGAAGATCATCACACGAAAGGTTACACCTATACTAAACACAAGCCAAGAACAGCAAGGGCTTTGTCAGAAAGATCAACAATAGACGCTATATTTATTCCGAGACAAATAGTTGAAAAATCAATCGAGTACGATAAACCTGCATTCCTATGTTTCATCGATCTGAGTAAAGCTTTTGATCGAGTTAGACTATCAGACGCCCTGAACGTGATGACAGAACAAGAGATACCGACAGAAATAATAGAGCTTGTGATGGATATGAATACCGACATAAAAACAAAAGTTAAAGTAGACAACGATTATACCGATGACATAAATATATTTACTGGCATTCAATTGTAACTCCCCTAGCGATTTCTACGTTACGTTACGAGTTTGAATTTTTGGTTCGCGCGGCCGAGTACGTCATCGAGAGATCCCCGCTCCACGTATGCGCTGCTCCCCCACTTAGAATGTCCGAAGTGGTTGCTAGATGCACGAAGCACGAAGAGGAGCCCATAAAAGCTGCTTCACGACCTTTCCAGGGACATTCATTCGCATTCATTCCCGAGATTTCTCCCAGATAACTCCCCGAGAGTTCTCCGTTCCCGTTTCCCTAAAGCCTGATCCTATCCGACCGTTTAAGAAGATTTTTTCCTTTACTCTTTGGAATCCTGCGTCCTGAATTTCTCCTGTAGCTAAGTTGAACCGACGACTCCAATACTGGAGGCCATGTTTCTAGCTAAACCCGAACAAATCCCTTCCTTAAAGATCAGCTCCTGGAAGCGACGATCTCTATTGAGAACCGCTTCGCTGATTAATCCGGCGCGTATTATAACCTGGATTCAGCCTAAATTTTTAACCCAAATCCCGTTGGCAGATAGTTGTAACACATTTTCTGGAAGGCGTGTTCAAGGCGAGGGCTTATTAGCAAGGCCGATTAAATCAGCCAAATAGCGTAAATATCGAGAGATAAAAAAAAAACTGTTCCTCAGCGGGCTGTGGAAATTCAACGTATGAATAATATGTTGGTGACACTGACGTCAATGTCAAATTCGAGGTTATCAGGTTAGGTTTTCCGTCAGTTATGACACAAAATGACGCAAATCCTAACCTGCTAACCTCGAATTTGACATTGACGTACAGTGTCACCAACATATTATTCATACGTTGAATTTCCACAGCCCGCTAAGGAACAGTTTTGTTTGGATCTCTCGATATTTTCGACCTGGCAGTATCAGATTTCATGTTATTGTGGCCTGGCATGTCGCCAATTTTAAAGGCCGTTTAAGTTTGCTTTTAATATTTGTTGACTACAGAGATTTACTCATTGTTCAAACAAGTCCCCACCGCATCTCTGGAGGGCAAGCACCGTGACGACGTTTTCCTGACGTCCGCTCAAGACACGAAACCGAGCCCCAGGTGGAATTTACCGTCGACTTCCCATTCTATTGCATCCAGCACAAACACAACACCCAACTCACCGGGGACTTGCCGAAACTTCCCGCACGACCCGGTGTTGTAAGTAAGTAATCCTGACATAGCCGAATTAACCTATATTTACAGTTGCACGTGCCTTTGACATTGTGCCGAGATTCATGCTTGAAATTTGGCACCGCTGGGAACAAATTTTAACGGACCGACTTCCTGGCCAGTGGCGTCTCGTCGATTTTTCCAAGACTCAAACTGTAAAGCCATCAACGCACGGATGCAAGACGGGTTGCCGGGACGCTAGGTGTTCGCAACAGGACGTCCCGTATAATTGCCCAATTTATTGTAAAATACATTTTATTTTGTTCTAACGAATAATGCTTATTTTTGTAAATACATTACAATATAATTAAACTGTCTAAAATTATATTGGTGTTTGTTTGCTGGTCTCAAAGTGTATATCTGACTGAACCAACTTAATCTCCGACTGAGAGAGCTACCCGATGGTGATTAATTAATTCAACGCCCTTATTAGCAGAAGGGCAGAGTGTTACACAATGAGGGGGGATTTAATGAGTCCCGCACTTTTTAACATAATAATGGACAAAATAATCACAATAGTGAAACCGCTTCAGGGCTATGAATTAGAGAACAAAAAGATAAACATGATATGTAATGCGGATGAGGTTGTCATAATTGCTGAGAATGAGGGTGATCTTCAGCGCATGCTACACTAATTTGTTACAGCAGCTAAACAATACAATATGGTGGTCAACATAGACAAGACGAAAAGCATGACGATATCGAGGGAATCACTACGGTGTAAGCTAGAAATAGAAAGAGTGATGATAGAGCAGGTCATGACATTTAGCTATCTCGGAATAGAAATAACTACCGAGCGAAACTATTTGAAGATAGTGAAGCAACAGGTCAACAAAGGTGCTCGAATATCTGGGTACCTGCGTGACGTCACATGGAAAAATATATATATGACGACAGAAAGTAAAGTCAAAATTTACAAAACAATAGTTCGCCCTGTCATGACATACGCCGTTGAAACGCGACCTGACAGCGCTAAAACAAAACAACTTTTCAGGACATCAGAAATGAGTACTTTAAGATCAATAGCAGGGAAAACCAGACTTGATAGAATACCCAACAGAAAAATAAGAGACATGTGCAGCATAAATGATATAGTAAAGTGGGGAAAAACAAGGTGCAAAAAATGGAATGAACACGTGTCCAGAATGGAGATTGCCAGACTAGCAAGAGTGGCAAGGGATGGTAGACCACAGGGAAGACGCAATCTAGGCAGACCTCCGAAACGATGGAGAGACAGTTTGATGTCCTCATCATAAGGGTCACCGTAAGAAGGCATTGATGAACAAACAGACAATTGTCTAATCAAAGAGGAAGAAGAAGAGGAAGGAATTCATGATTCCAACTATGTACGCCTTTGCGGCGAGGTTTAACTGTCCTTTAATAGGGATGACGTTTCTGGATGCACCAACGATCAGCCACGGAGCCACAGGCAATCCGTCACATCCGGTTCTCAATCCAGATTTCCAGCTGCCCTTCACAGGACGGCTTAATTTTATTGACTTGTAAGCACACTTTTTAATGTATTCATGGAGCTGTTTGGCTTATTTTTTTTATCCTTTCAACAAGAAATTGTTAAAAAGCATTTTGGAGATGGCTATCCCCATTTATGGGATATTGCTACCAACGTCAGCATGTTGTTTGTTAACACAGATCCAATATTTTACCCAGTTCGGCCTTTAGTTCCAAACGTTATACAGATTGGAGGAGGAACTCATCGGCAACCTTCAAAGCCGTTGCCAAAGGTAAGAATGATCATGACAGTTATTTCTTAAAATAAACACTTCATCGGTCGTGTTTCTTCCATTCTAATTTTCCAGGATTTAAAAAAGAAGCTTGATGATGCCACACAAGGGTTTATATACTTCAGTTTAGGCAGTAATATGAAGAGCATAAATCTTTCAAAATTAGCACTGAAGGTTCTACTGGAAACATTCGCTGACCTTCTTTACCTACTATTGTGGAAGTTCGAACTGAACCATCTACCTGAACAACCCAAAAATGTTATGATATCAAAATGGTTTCCTCAGCAAGAAATATTCAGTGAGTACATTCTTAAATTTTGATGTGCGTGCTCTTAATATGCCATTTTTAGAACATCCAAATATAAAGCTGTTTATAACACAAGGGGGTCTACAATCCATAGAGGAAGCTTTGTACGAGTACATCCCAATATCAGGAATCCAATTTTTAGCAGATCAACCAACCAATGTTAAACGGTTCGTAGCCAAAGGCTTGGGGTTATCCCTAGATCCCCAAAATCTGGACAAAAAAACCGCAAAGAAGACCATTATAGAAGTTATTAATAACCCGAAGTATGTGTTTAATGATGAGATTTTTGCAATGTCATAATCAATAAATTTGCTTTAGGTATCGCAACAGGGTTACAGAGTTTTCAGATTTAGCAAAAGATCAACCCATGACCGGTTTGCAGAAGGCTGTCTGGTGGACGGAATATGTTTTAAGGCACAACGGAGCAAAACATTTAAGAAGCCCTAACCTGGATATCCCCTTCTATCAATATTTTCTTCTAGATGTTATAGGCTTCTGTCTATTAGCGGTTCTAACAACTGTTTATTTGTTAATTAAATTAGTACAACTGCTTTGTTGGTTAGTAAAATATTTCACTTTGAAGCCAAAGGTGAAAGTGCAATAACATAGATGCAACGGAAAAGGCAACGTTGTAAATAAAGAATCATATAAACTTCAATCCTTGTTTTTATTATGTTATGTTATGCAGTTATGTATACTCGCTGCTTCTTGTTATCCTACTGGCTACTATTTTAGTTGTAGTGTGGTACGAACAAAAATTTAAATCCATTATCAGGTAATATAGATTTGATTATATCATTTTTGCATAGTGATCGTGAAAGTCGTCTTTTTTTAACGAAAAATCGTATTGAAAGTTCCACTTTTTTAACGCAAAAATCGTGAAAAAAATAATTTATAGCAACGGTCGAGAATCATCAGCAAGAGAAGAAAGTGAAGTATTTCCAAACTGATAATGGTGGGGAATACACCGGTGACGAGTTTGACAGTTTCTTCAAGAAACGTGGACTCACTCGACCTCTCACGATGCCGTAAAACCCCGAGGAAAATGGAATCGCTGAAAGGAAAAATCGGACTCGGCTCGTTGCTTATTAATGCAATCTGGTCTTCCAACAGGTTTTTGGGCCGAAGCAGTTAATACCACTAACTACATTAGAAGTCGTTGTCCGTCTAAAAGTCTTGATGGAAAAACACCTTATGAAGTGCGGACCGGGAAGAAACCCAACATAAGTCACTCTAAAGAATTTGAATATCACGTTTTCTGTTTAAATAGACCACCCAATAGAGGAAAATGTGAATCGCGGGCCAAAGAAGGCATTACTTTTGGGTTACTCGGAAGAAAGTAAAGGGTATCGTGTGTGGTTACCCTGGGAAAAAAAAAGTTGTAATCACTCGAGATGTAACATTTCTTGAAGGATCTAATAGAAAAATTAATTATTGTGCCGACTTTTTACCTGAAAATTTGCTCCAAGAAGAAACTAGTGAATCATCGTTGCCAAAATTAGTAGAGATCGAAATTAATCCGACGATTGCAGAAGAGCTACAGTCAGAAAACGAAGAAGAGGATGAAGTCAGCGATGGGGAGTCGAATGTCGGAAGAGGAAGAGATAGACCTAGGATAAACAGAACCGTCGCGTCATCTGCGTTGATTGTTATACAATTAATGTATAATGTATAAATAAGTCTTTGTATGGTTTGCGTCAAGCTGGTAGAAGTTGGTATGCTAACCTAGATAGCGTCTTGAAAACTTTAGGTTTTACACCAACCAGTGTTGATCTCTGCCTATTATATCAAATTGGAAACAGGAATGAGTTAACCCTAGTTGCTATTTACGTCGATGATATCATTGCTACATCTCGAAACTCTAAAACCATTGACAACTTGGCGAATTATCTTTCACAGAAGTTTGAAATGAAAGACCTTGGTGATGTTAGGTACTGTCTGGGTATAGAGTTCAGTAGAACTGACAATACAATTTCTATGCATCGAACTGGATACATTAACGAAGCGTTAAGTAGATTCGGAATGATCAATTCGAAACCTGTTTGCACTCCTATGGATGCCGATGTCAACCTTATAAAAAGTCAAGAACCACCTGATGAATATTTGCCTTACCATGAGCTAGTAGGTGCTTTAAACGTATTTGTCTATTTCAACTAGACCTGACATTAGTTTCGCCGTCAGTTCTTGCTTGGGACAGTTCAGCAGTTGTTACAGAAAGGAGTACTAGATAGCTGCTAAGCGTGTGCTTCGATATTTGAAGGGCCTTATCTTCAACAGAAGCCGAATACATGAGGATGGCCGAAGCTGTCAAAGAAGCAACGTATTTATAGTCTTTCCTTGTCGAATTGGGGTTAAGACACTTGTCTAGAACTGTTCTGTTTGAAGATAACGTAGGCGCTTTGAAGCTAGCTGAGAATCCTACTTTTCATGCCAGGAGTAAGCATATTGACATCAAATATCATTATATAAAGGATGCCTTGCGCAGCCTCTGTGTCGCACTCGCATTAACAGCCGACAGTTATTATTAACCCTAATAGAAGTCATGAAAATTTTACTTTCACTGTAAATACTGAATCCTCAGACGATGAGATTTCTTCAAGTGACAGTGAATAAATATAAATGTAAACAAATAATAAAGATATTGTCAATTAAAAACAAAGTAGTGCAACGCTCTACACTGGCACCCTAGGGCCAGCCTCGGATACAAATGCCGCCTTCACGACGCATTTAAAATTATAGCACAATCTTGTTTCCATATTTTGGACAGCAGTTTCGCAGACCGTTTTATGGGGTGTAATTAATAGCATCGGCGACCCCATGGGTTAAGAAATCGACACCTCCGAAGGGCTGAAGTCGGCTAGAAGCCAACATAAATATAGGTACCGTATGGTGCAAATGAAAGGAATAAATTCATTATTTCGTAAATAGGTAACTTTACAGAAAAATCCTTAAACCCGTCGATTTTTATTTTTAAACGCGCTTTCCGTCAGGTTTTCTTTTTTTCCGTGCCCTCATCTGTGTGAGCGTGATGACGTCATCGATGATTTTTTTTTAAATTGAAAGGTCTTTTTATTATTTATCTACCCAACCATATCAACAAGTTTAAATAATTTAGTTTTGTATATTGTCAAACATTTTTATTATTGCAACATTCTTATTTATTAAATACAACCAAATTTAAAACAAACGCTTAAATTGACGACGCTCGGCTATGATACAGTGAGAATGACCAGCAGTGAAATCTTTTCGAACTTTTCTATAATTTTCGGAGTTATTTGTACCATCTCGATGAGCATGCGTTCTTTGAGTTGTAATTTTATAAATAAATTTTTTGACAGTATACTACAAAAATCAATTGCTTAAACTTGTTGATATGGTTGGATAGATAATTAAAATGCCTTTCAAAGGAGGTATCGCATGAACCACATTTCTATTTACAAAATCACCGATGACGTCTCACGCTCACACGGATGACGTCACAAAAGAAAGAAAATCTGATGAAAAGCTCGTTTAAAAATAAAAATCTGGTGTGATACACTCACACAACTTCCTTTTACAGTGATCTTATAATTAGCCAAAAATTTGATTTTTAATTTTTAAGCATTTGTCAAAATTTACAAAAATTACAAATTCTACAAAAACGGTACAAAATAGAGCGTTAGTTGAAGAGACAAATTTTCTCTAAAATTTTAAGCTGAATTAAAAAATGTAATAATATACTGGTTGTTCTATTTAAAATAGGAGTTAATAAAAATTTATTTAGAAATATTCAACTGGAAAATCACCTACCTCACATCAATACACATTAAAAATGTAATGAAAATGTAATCAAAATGTAAAGTTTGAAACAAATCGTTGGAGAGCCATTTTTGACAAAAACGAAAAAAAATCACGAGAGTAAACACCTACTTTCGGTTATGCGATGTTCTTCAAAAGCTTGCTGTTTCTTCTACATAGTACAAAAAGCTTCACCGTCATACCTTTTTTCGTCTTCGAGATATTCTGTTCACAGACACACACACACACACACACACACACACACACACACACCCACACACACACACACACACACACACACACACACACACACACACACACACACACACACCTATACAGGTATTACCATTCTTGCGGCATCACCATCCTGTGCATCGATTGTGACCACAACGATCTCTCCATGCGCAATAGAAGCACATATTCATGACGTGAAGGCCAATTCAACTAGATTTCGTTTACACTCCGTGAGAGCGGAGATATTATGTATCATCGATTGTGACATCTCTATGTCACACTAATAGCTCTACACCAGCAATGTGTGAACTGAGGTCAGAGTATTGGACCACAAAGAAATTGTGCGAGTGTAAATTCATACCTAGAGCATAGATATTGTGACCTCCATTGCACAATAATAGTTCTACCTCAAATGTGTGTAAACTGACGTCTCAATATTGGAGTACAAGGCAAGTGTGCGAATGTAAATTAATATGTACCTAAAGCAACCCATATTGTGGCTTCTAGGTTACAAATACCATAAGGTGACCATGAAACATGTATCAAAATAAAATCTGATACTGTATGTAACATAGACTGGTAATTTTTCTTATTCTTTGATTTTTGTCATTTTGACAATAAAAAAAGCATTTATAAATTATAAATGTAGGGCCAAATACTTGGTTGAAATTAATCTAAATGCATGTAATTTTATATGAAAAAAGTTTTAAAGATATCAAAGTTAACATTTTTGGTGATCTTTTAGAAAGACCAGAAGCGTCAACATTCTTTGTTTCTAAATAATTGGAAAAACAAAATTTATTCTTTACGGTGTTTACCCGGTATTTGTGGTATCCAAAATACGTATATTTTCATCAAAGGTAATCCTCTAAGCTATACAGGGTGTCCCAAAATTGCTGGGACATAGAGCTACTACGTATTGTAGAGGCCAAAATAAGACGATTAGACCCAATTTATATACATACCAAAATGCACCGATTGTCCGCGAGAAGAGTTCAAAGTTTGCTGAAAAAATCACATTTTTGTACGCTGTTCAGAAATGCCTGAAACAAATTTAATGACATTTACCAAAAATGCATTTTAGAGGATTACTTTCAGTAATCAAAGAAACCCAAAGGAAATTGTAGAAGGGTTAGAACCACCCTCATCCCCTGATATTTTTTTCAAAATTTTCTTAGGAGTGGTAATACGGTTGTAAGACTTTTTTAACGGGAAGGCTTAAAGATCATACTCATTTTTTGACTCTTGTAAAACTCGGTATTTCGCATAGTTTCGAAGTAAAAAAGTGTTGGCTCAAACACTGATAACCGATATTCTCAGTACACGTTTAATTGTAGTACAAAATTTGGCTGGCCGTGGATACAAAAGCAATACAAAATTCATGATTTTGGCAGGAAACAAATTCGTAATCGTCCCAGTTTACTGTTGACAGTAAACGTTTCAAAATTTTTTCACTTTTAGTTGCTTTTGTATTGTTTTCTTTGTCGCGATCACCGTTATTGCTTTAATTGCTATTGCAGTTGTTGTTGCTGCTACTTTATTAGCTATCAAATATGGATTTCCTTTTTAATGAACAGACCGACATGCGATTAGTTCTTGGATACTGTCAAGGTAACTGCCGCGAAAGTGTTCGCGTGTATCAAGAGAGGTATCCAAACCGGAGAATTGCAAATCACAGAACTTTTGCCCGAATCAAACGACGTATTCGAGAAACAGGAAGGTTGAAGCCAGTCAGAATTAACGCTGGAAGACCTCGCCAAGCCTGAACACCCATTGCGGAAGAAGCTGTTCTTTACTAGTAGCAGAAAATTGCAACGAGAGACCGGGATTCCAAAAAGCACTGTCAGTCGGATCTTTAGCGAACAATTAATTCGTCCATTCCACATTCAGCCAGTGCAAAAATTATTGCCACGTGACCACGGATCACGTTTAAATTTTTCACAAATTGTTCGGGAGTGCAGAGTAGTCGACAACAGATTCCACACGAATATATCTTGTTTACTGATGAGACGAACCTACACAATGAGCATATTTATGCAGATGAAAATCCACATGCTATTAAAGTTTGTATTTTATCAACGAGAGTTTAAAATTAATGTCTGGGTCGGAATTATTGACAATTTTATGATTGGGCCGTTCCGACTGCCTGATCGTCTGGATGGCGCTAGTAACCTTCGTTTCCTTCAAGAAATTTTGTCAAAATTAGTAGAAGACTTGCCCCTTAATTTGCGTAGAGACATGGTCTTTATGCACGACGGTGCACCACCTCATTTCGCACGTGTCGTAAGAGACTATCTTAATGAACAATTTGCTGTTAGAGGATTGGTAGGGGACAAGAAGCACTCATTCAATGGCCTCCGCGGTCTCCAGATTTAAATCCTTGCGACTTATTCATCTGGGAAGCGTTAAAAACACAAGTGTACGAGGTTCAAATTAATAACTCCAAACAGCTGTGGAGCAGAATTCAAAATGCTGTAAACGCACTACGAGAAAACGACGATGTTCTAAGAAGGGTGCATTTAAATTTTTTACGTCGAATTTACCTCTGGATTAATGAAGGTGGAGGTCACAACGAACACTTGTTGTATAAAAAGTTTTGTCTTTGTGTCCACCACCGCCAACTAAATTTTGTATTACAGTTTTATTAAACTTGTACTGATAATATCGGTTATCAGTTTTTGAGAAAACATTTTTTTGTCTTCGAAACTATGCGAAATACTGAGTTTTTACAAGAGTCAAAAAATGAATATAATGAGTAACCCTTCCCGTTAAAAAGGTCTTAGAACCGTATTACCACTACTAAAAAAATTTTGAAAAAAATACCAGGGGGTGAGGATGCTTTTAACCCTTCTACAATTTTCTTTGGGTTTCTTTGATTACTGAAAGTAGGGTAATCCTCTAAAATGCACTTTTGCCGAATTTCATTAAATTTGTTTCACGCATTTCTGAACAGCGTACAAAAATGTGATTTTTTAAGTAAACTTTGAACTCTGCTCACAGACAAACGGTGCATTTTGGTATATACAGTGTGTCCCCGGATAGGTGAAACGACTCTTGTGAAAGGCAAAAAATTTTCGATTTAAATTTTTATTTTTTGTTTAAAGGCGAATTTCTAACATAATTTCAGTTTGGAAAAATCAAGTATGCCTTGGAAATTTTCAAAAAACCCATTTTTCTGCAAGGTAAAGTGCCTTTTATGTGACAAATACGACAAAAAGTTATTAATAAAAGTTGTTTAGAATCAACATTTAGGGTCCTATACCAAATTTCAAAATCCTCGGCCAGCTTTGATTTCTCACATTTTCTTTCAAGTTTATTTCCCAATTCAAAGAATCTTATTTTTAAGTTTTTGTATTATGAAATAAAAACTTTGTTAAAACTATTTGTTTTTCCAATAAAAATCTTTGTTAAAAGTAAAATTCTTTGATTTGGGACCTACACATAAAATAAATTGTGCGAGATCAGAGTTGGCTGAGGATTTTGAAATTTGGTATAGGGGCGTAGATGTTGATTCTAAACAACTTTTATTCATAACTTTTTGTCGTATTTGTCACATGAAAGGCACTTTACTCTACAGTAATAGTAAATTATGTTATTAGGAGTAAAAGTGATACTTTTTGTAGCGAAGCTGAAGTTTATTTAGCCGAACGTTAGTGAGGAAAATAATTCAGCTAAGCCACATAAAGTCACTTTTACTCCGAATAACATATACTATTTTATCCTCAAACGTATTCAGGTAAATTTCATCGGCATCGAACGGAATCGAACCCAGGCCACCCGCGTGACAGGCGAGCACTGTACCTCTGCGCCAACCTCTGTTGTTCAGATAACGCGCTACTGTAATGATATATGAACATACTGAATCACCCGAGCTAATAGCACACGGCCACAGCAGCTGTCACACCATAACCCACGTCGACAGATGCTCCGATCCGCTGCTTAAAGGTTTATTTAAATTAAAACTTTTTCGTACTCTTTTTTTTAATAAAAACCGGCCTACGATCGAAGTCTAAAAATTAGCAAAATTGTATGTCATCATACAATTTAATCGGTCCAGTATCTTCGGAGGAGATAGCGAACAAACATAGAAAGAAAGAAAGAGGCAACCATTTTGTGTGCGTAGGCAGATAAAGTACGCAAAAGTTGCTATTTTATCTGCTTAGGCAGATAAAGTGACACTTTTACCTTGTCAATAAAGATAAATAAGTTGTCACTTTTGTGACGTTTGCGGATGAAATAGGTGTTTTAAAAATTTCCAAGGCATACTTGATTTTTCAAAACTGAAATTATGTTAGAAATTTGCTTTTAACCAAGCAGGGCTGAACCCCAAAAAATAAAAATTTTTTACCTTTCACAAGAGTCTTTTCACCTATCCGGGGACACACTGTACTATACAGTCTGTTCTATAAAAAAGGCCCCGCCTTCTAGCTACTTTATTATTTATTTTAGACCCAATAAACCTTATATCAAATCAAATGACACATAAAAACCTACATTTTAACACAATCAACAAATTTTTATCTTCAATTGTTTCAGAGTGGTGACGTTACGTGCAATTTTTTTAAATGACACTGTATATATTTTTTGACATTTTCTGGTAGAGGTTTTTTTTTCTCTTTTCAACAATATAAATATTTCATGCACTTGCATAAAAAAAAATTCGTGAAAAATTACAAAAACTTTTTCACAGTGGGAGGCCATGTACAAAACTGTAAACAAAAGTGTAACTCAGAAAAACAAAACAAATAGTAGCCAAACGCTTTAACTGTCAGATTTCAGAATAATCTAAAGTGTTTATTGTTTTGTTTTTCTGAGTTACACTTTTGTTTATAGTTTTGTATGGTGGCCTCCCACCGATAAAAAAGTTTTTTAATTTTTCTTGAAAATTTTCTTATGTAAGGGCATAAAATATTTATATTTTTGAAAAGAGAAAAAAAACCTCTACCAGAAAATGTAAAAAAATATATACAGTGTTATTTAAAAAAATTGCACGTGACGTCACCACTCTGAAACAATTGAAGATAAAAATTTTTTGATAGTGTTAAAATGTAGGTTTTTATGTGCCATTTGATTTGATATAAGGTATATTGGGTCTAAAATAAATAATAAAGTAGCTAGAAGGCGGGGCCTTTTTTATAGAACAGACGGTATACAGGGTGGTCCACTTTTTTGTAGCAGTACTTTAATAGTAGAGAGAAAAACTTATTTCAAGGCGAAAATTTCATATGAACATAGGCCCTGAAACTCTTCGTTTTAAAGATACAGGGCGTTCAAATTTTCGAAAAAATATTATTTTCTTTTTACAGTATCCCAAGCAGGTGAGATAATTAAACTAAATTTGGTGTGCAGCTCTATCCTAAATGGTACTACATTCTGTGACAATATCAAGGCCCTCAATCGACCAGTGGCGGAGATGAGGGGTTTCGCAATCAATAAATTTAAAAATTCACTAGTACAACCCTGTTCAAAATCGAAATTGTTTATTTCTTCAAAAAAAGCGTTTAATTCTCTACAAAAAATGTCTCTTCACATTTCTCCATATCTCCCACGGTTGCGTAGCAATTTTCAATAGTTTGGTCAAATTCATGTTTTTTATTCAAAATAAACTCGAACTAGCTTTGGGGTAGAATATTCACTTTTCTTTACAAAATAAGGAAATGCTAGCCGTTTTTCGTACTTATGCTTACAATGGAAGGAAAAATTAAAGAACTTTATTTTCAATGTCCAGTAATAAGTAATAAAGAATGTAACTTATTTAATTAGAACATTCTACCCCAAAACTAGTTCGAGTTTATTTTGAATAAAAAACATGAATTTGACCAAACTATTTAAAATTGCCACGCAACCGTGGGAGATACGGGGAAATGTAAAGAGACATTTTTTGTAGAGAATTAAACGCTTTTTTTGAAGAAATAAACAATTTCGATTTTGAACAGGGTCTTACTAGTGAATTTTTAAATTTATTGATTGCGGAACCCCACATCTCTGCCACTGGTCTATCGAGGGCCTTGATATTGTCACAGAGTGTAGTACCATTTAGGATAGAGCTGCACACCAAATTTAGTTTAATTATCTCACCTGGTTGGGATACTGTAAAAAGAAAATGATATTTTTTCGAAAATTTGAACGCCCTGTATCTTTAAAAAGAAGAGTTGCAAGGCCTATGTTCATATGAAATTTTCGCCTTGAAATAAGTTTTTCTCTCTACTATTAAAGTCCTGCTACAAAAAAGTGGACCACCCTGTATAAATTGGGTCCAATCGTCTTATTTTGACCTCTACAATACGTGGTAACTCTATGGCCCAGCAATTTTGAGACACCCTGTATGCAAAATATGACTTCAATCAAAGCAAAAATAGGCACAATTGATTTTTTTAACGTGCTCACGCTGTATATATTTGACCGGAATCATATTCGGATTCGAGCCTGGTAGACATGTAATATGCATGCAAAATCTCATCTTCCTCCAAGAAATAGTTTTTGAGCTCGAGTGGCAATAGACAGGCAGACCGACAGAATTATAACACATGTTTTTTGTCATCGAAGGATCCCGAAACATAAAGATCTGTAAAAATCTCGGAGGATGATATTTTCACAATTACAATGGGTACTCTCTTCGCTTAAAGCGAAAGAAGTAAAAATTACAATTTCGCAAATTACAGTTTTAAGTAAACCTTGTGTAATTGACAGTGTTTGAATGCTTTAAAACGCTGTTTTAAATGGTAAGGTGTCCCACCATTATTTTACTTTTAAAAAAGCATGTTAGAGCCTTTCTAAACAAAATAAACGTTTAATATCTGAAATCCATGTATTAAGGAACGATGGAAAATTTGTATATAAATTTTGTTTGAGGTATACCTTTTAACGTCTAAATGACAAAAGTTAGTATAACGAATTTAATATAAAATCCAAAAATATAATAATATAGAGGGTGCCTCACTTAAAATAAGGAAGTGGAGGTAATTTCCCACTTCAAATAATTCAAATTACCAGTATATTCCACAAACTAAATGTTCATTGATGTTTATAAAGTATAATCAAATATTATTTTCATCAACTATGGCTATGAAATAGTTACTAATTTATGAATGCAACTATGTTTATAATTAAATGTCAAACTTGACATTTGATTTTTAAGTGACTTATAGTTGCATTCATAAATTAGGAACTATTTCATGGCCATACTAGATGAAAGTAATTTTTGATCATATTATATAAATTCAGGTGTCCATCTTTTACACTCACCGCCTGGTATACAATTATTATTATTATTATAAATATTGTTATCAGCGTCCGGTATCTATTAGTGCACCAACTGCAGTAGACAATGTTTATAAAGTAGATGGAATATTACCTACTTTCCTGTATAGTTAACAATGTGTACAGACCAAGTCAGAAGAGCTAAAGTTTTATCCTGATATAATGTACACTTCTAGACGTACACTTTAACTCTAATAGTCAAAACGTGTTGTTCCACAATGATTATGCTCCGGTGATAGTAGCCTAAGCTGTGACCTGTAATTTCCACCCCAAAATGCAAAACATGGCATTATATTTAGATGCTCGCTTCAAAAGTTAAAATTAGGTACTTGAGTATTTTAAATGTTAAAAACAAACTAAAATAAATTTTCTAAATACCAATGTTTATGGACTAAGGTTTTATTATACAGGGTGTATTGAATTTTTTGTGATCATGGCTACTTGATAATTACACGTGTTAATGACAACCAAAACCCTTTAATAGGCATTTTAAGCTAAATGGTTGCTCTTTCGCTTATAAACTAGGAGTACATTATTTTTGTGTATTTTAATTCTCTCTCAGATAGTAACCTAAAATTTTTAAAATTGTTACAGATAATAAAGTTAGAGATAAAAAAAGTTTTGAAAGATAGGTAAAGTGCCCCTTACAGTCACGTATAGTTTATGAAATCTTTTCTATTAGTGCAGTACATAATAGTAAGTATGTATACCAAAATTGAAATTGATATCTCTATATTTGTGGAAATTAACAAAAAAATAAAAAATAAAAAATTTTACTTTAAGGCCCTATAACTTCTTACTGGAGGGACTTTGTACTAAGATATATTAGGTTTAATCGATTTTTTATGATGCAAGGAATCTATGACTAATCGGTGTCCCATTCTTTTTGGGACACCCTGTATATTTTACTTCACAGCCAGGCATTCAACTGTTTATACGACTTTGAACATAAAAAACAATTTAAGACCCTCAAGACGATTTAGTCAAAGCTCATTAAAAGTGCTTTGCAAAAATATAAAATTATACAGGGCGTTCCATTTAAAAAGTCGAAATTGTTAAATTTGCAAATGTTGACCACCCTGTATAGCATTAATACCCAGAACCGCTACTCTACACTGAAAAGGCAACTTAAGAAGAAATTTAGTTTTTTGATACCGTCTTCGTTCATTCAATTCTTTTCTGATACTTACAGCAGTTACCTGAAGTTTACCATTTTCTGACATAAAATCGTTAATATTTTCAAAACAGTTGACATTAGACTGATATAACTTTATATTTAAACAATCAGCATTGAGACGTAAATCTGTTAAGCTATTAAAATATGGGCGCCACAATTTTCTGGGCCACCTTGTATAATCAAAAGTATTTTACTAATGTGCACCGTCTTCGTATCTACAACATTTATATAAGCAAATTGTACGTAACTAAATTATATTGTCAACTGCAGTAATGAGGTCACAACAGTTGATACACAACATATGGTTACCACGGCCTAAATGCCCCCGCAAAGAACACCAAACCATGAAATAGCTCGACTTTAATCTTAATTGCTGTTCTAAAAATAAACTGATGCCACAGAATCGGTCCGTCATAGTTTTGGATACACATTTTAGTCTGATCGTAGGGGGCGCCATCGTTCAACCAAAATGACGAGGTTACAATGTGGGGTGTGCGAACTCTGTGAATTATCCACGTTTCTGACCTGAGTGTATGCGAAAAATTACGTATGGAAAAAGAAAATACACCTAGACTTAAAATTTGACGTAGAGTTGAAAAAACTGCATTTAATATTGTGGCATCGAGTGTATGAGGTCACAATTTTTGAAGCTGTCATAGTGCAGCGTGATGTACACACCCGAGGTCATAGTAAATGCAGTACAAACACACACACACACACACACACACACACACACACACACACACACACACACACACACACACACACACACACACACACACACACACACACACACACACACACACACACACACACACACACACACACACACACACACACACACACACAATAAACAAAAACATGTTTTTTGGGTTCAGGGGACTGGAAAACGTGAAGATCTGTTGAAAAATCAATTTCGAATTTTTGGGGTGAATCCAATACTTCCTTTATAGTAAAAGAAAGTAATAATCTGTATAATTTATATTTCGAACTATTTTGACATAAATATATGATAGTTACATTAGTGTTTCTTAACATTACAACCCACTCATATCTAAATACACTACATTACATATCCATTTTTTTAAGATTTTAGATATAGTCTATATTTTTTCAACATGACGCAGAGCAGGTTATGACCATACATTTTTGTAAGAGTGTAGATAGAAATTTAGTTCAAAACCAGGTTTTGAGGTTGCTTTCAAATGAAGTTAGCAAGGTGACCTGGAAATAAAATTTCTGCTTATTTTCAAAAATTTGTCATTAAACTTTCCTAAGCAGCAATGAATCGCTTTTACAAAATATTGAATAACTTGCAGTGTTGAAACAGCTGTCAAACGGTAGTGACATTTTTAATATTAGTTTAGTACACTGTAAAAAATATTAGAAGTCAGCCTTCTGCGTCATGTTTCTTTTCCCTGGAACTTTCCACTGAGTTTTTCTTTTATTTATCTCAGTTTCTTGTTGCTGACTTGCCTCGAATCTGCTAATCTTCTTAATTTGTTCGATAGATGTGTCTTCTCCATTCACCTTCCTTTTTTTTAAATTCACATCCATATATATAATAGACTTGTCCGGGACGCTGGTCCGTCCGGGACGCTGTTTCAGCAGCCAAACCGTAAGAGATAGAGAAAAAAGTTATTAAAGTTATATGTTTGGAATGGTCATGTCAGGTCAGGAACCGAATTTCAGTCACGTGACACTTCCGGTTTTCGAGAAATCACAAAAAAGACCGTTTTTCAAATAGAACGCCTATTAAATAAAAACTGTTTCAGCAGCCAAACGGAGCTGCGACCCTCTGCGCCTTAAAACCTCGATCGGTTAGGCAACCACTTTAACACCTTCCAGGTCTGGGTACAGTTTTTATTTAATACGCGTTCTATTTGAAAAACGGTCTTTTTTGTTTTTTTAAATGAGACATTTGTCTCACTGGATTGCTTGTATATATATATTTTGCTTGATTCTTATTTCTTGATTACTGCTTCTGTCGACTCTGGTTTATATCTGTTTCTATAATCTCGTATTACCACTTCATCCCCTTCTTTTAGTTGTTCTCAATCCGTCCGTATGTGTCTACGTATCATTAATTTGACAGGTGACTGTTTTGTTGTACAGGGTGTTTGCTCAAATTTTGACAGCTTCTAGCGACTTTATTATTCCAGATAGAAAAAATTGTTCAGATAAAAATTGTAGGGTATCATCCAAACCGTCCGAATTTGATACCTAAAGAAACAATTGAGCATCACGGGTGAACTTTTTGACTTATTGTATACTTTTTTTAATGGAACGCCCTATATATTATATGTTCATCGGATAGCGCTTAAAATTATCTTTTCAAAAATGTAAATTTGCCTATAATTACTTCATCCATTGTTGAAATATCCGCTATTAAAGAATCAAAATATTACTAATTTACTATATGAAATAAATCACAGCAACCGTTGAAAAACAAAGTTATCAAATGACATTACTGGAGGCATGCGGCATGGAACATTTAGTTGTCAATTCGTTTTTAAAATTGTTTTTGGTATTAAAATTGTTTATTATTTCAATGGTTACTGTGATTTATTTCATATAGTAAATTAGTAATATTTTGATTCTTTAATAGCGGATATTTCAACAAGGGATGAAGTAATTATAGGCAAATTATATATTTTTGAAAATATAATTTTAAGCGCTATCCGATAAACATATAATATATAGGGTGTTCCGTAAAAAAAGTATAGAATAAGTCAAAATGTTCACTCGTGATGCTCAATTGTTTCTTTAAGTAGCAAATTCGAACGGTTTGGATGATACTCTATAATTTTTATCTGAACAATTTTTTTCTATCTGGAATAACAAAGTCGCTAGAAGCAAATACCCTGTACAATGTTCTGCATTTCTATAATACAACAACTAGTGACTTATTATTAAATCAGCCGTTAATTTATTACCATTTGCTACCAGTGCTGCTTGTATTTTTTTTAAGTTTCTAATGCCATTTTCTGCAAATTTGTTACTCGCAGGATTGCAGGAAGCTCGACAGAATAAAAGCAACGTTGTCCATTAGTTAATATAATAGAAATGATATAGTCAAATTTATATTACCTATGAATGGATTTTTATACAGTGAGACAAAAATACGATCATACACATTATTTCAAGAATACAACTAAAAAGTAGCCAGTAGGATAACAAGAAGTAACGAATATACATAGTTGTATAATATAACGTAATAAAAACAAGAATTGAAGTTCATATGATACTTTATTTACAACGTTGCGTTTTCCGTTGTATGCATGATATTGCACTTTCACCTTTTGATGGATTCGCTTTCGTAGGTAGTCTTAGTTTTGACTTATCGGTAAACTCACACATCGACCTTCTTATTAACAATCCCTAATCGTACGATTAATGGCTCTATAGAAAATGTTTCGTTTCTAAAAATGTTAAAAATGTCTAGTTTTTGGAATTTGTTCAACTAAACTATAAATACCGTATTCTGCAGTAGCACATATTACCATACATTATACAACTGTTTACAGTGACTAAAATGAAGTTTTACTCGCTAGTGAGTTTTTATTATTTATACTAGGGGTGGGGAATTTATTGAAAATAAACAAAGTCAGTAATGCAGTGCGTGTTTATCGTAACTATCTATTGTCCGTTTCGCGACATATTCTGACGGTGCAAACTAGAGTCCCTGTATATAGGTTACCAAGAGTTGGCAAACAACGAGATAGATTTTGATTGGTTTGGATCACTTTTTGCAAGGCATGTGTGATAAAAGTTCCGTTTTTACATATTTTGTAATATGTTACGACCGATAGTTTCACACATGCAAATCTAAATCTTAACTAAATTAGCCATATATTCCTAATAGTCGGTTCTAGAGATCTTAAGAATGATCAATACTCTGAAGACTCTCACATCAAAGGCAAGTTAGCAAGGTTGGCTCTCATAACCTCTTTGTTCGACATATGTGAAATATCTAATTTGGATCAAAAATGTATGTCAAATCAGGCTGTTTGCCCAACTCTTAGTAAACTGTAACACTGCTTGTTTATATTTATTTTAGTAAATTAAACTGTAGCATTACTACGTTATGCCCTTATTAATGGTAGCTTCTGTTTGGGCCAGGATTCGGTTTACTTATACTTCCTGATTCAAAGGAACAAGATTTAACAGAAGATACATTTATTCTTTACTATGTACATGTCATAAAATAAAAATAAATCCTTTACTAAATTATGTACAAGTTATTTTTGTATTCGGTTCCGATCTTGTATTAGACCCTAGAGCGGTAGGCCACCTCAGTTACATCGGCGTAGAATGGCGATGTTCGCTATGGGAGGTCGTTGGGCCGAGTGGTGGATTCGTTTCGAAGTTGGCAGAACTGTAACACCAAAACAAATTAAGAATAACAAATAACAGCTAGTGCCCGTATAAATAAACGAATCGATTTTTAATTTATTTTAATTACAAAGGTAACTGATCGCAGGTATATGTTAGTGACTTACGTGGGTGTTCGTGCACGTGGGTATGCTTGAAATAACCCGGATGATAACTTGACCTCAACCGCAGGTTAAATTCCAACCGGCTTGATCTGCACGTCTACGCGTGCCAAGGTTATTGAACGAATTATTCTTTGACAGGGTAAGTTTAGAGTTTTGTTAAATTTATCGAAGTCGTTTATATCCTCGTGAAATGCGATACGGGCCTTAGAGTCTAAAATCTAACTTCGGCAAGTTTTGGCAACAAACTACTTGAAAGTATGTTAATATTTTAGCTAAAAATTTGCTGGTACGTTAATATTTTACAGGAATTTTGCCTGATCGCATTTTCAGCCTTGGGGGCTGTTAGATATTCAATTTGCCTTCGTTAGCAGTGAAACAACTTCAGCTGGCGAGCGCCGACACCCAGCAATTCGCCAAGTAAAATTTAATTGTTTCTTGAGGCCGCCGGAACCACAAACGATGCGAAATAATTCATTCCGATATTCAGATCTGAATTAATTCACACCCAAACGATTAGGACAAACCTCGCGAAAAACCAACTCGCAGCCAGTTCACTCCGATAAACCAGAACTGAATGGTGCGGAGTCGAATGTTTCGGTGCTTAAAAGGATACAATCATGGGAATCAACACAGTCCGATATCCAGAGATGTGATCATCGAGATGCCAACAGGTATCTTATCGTACTTGCTAAAATTTACTAAGGTCAAAATGTCAAATTAAAATATTACGAGTATTTTACACAAATTGTCATTGCTACTTGAAATCTCGAAATGGGAAGACGTAAACACATTTCAGAGGAGATAAAAATAGCTATAGTAAAATGTTACCATCTCTGTAAGAAATTAGCTTCAACGGAAAACAAATTGCGCTTATGCAAACGTTTTTTTTTAGTAAGCACTTAAGTTTTACCAAAGGAGTAAGACCCGATAATACCCATTGAGATGTTAAAGAACAACATTTTTAGGTACACTGCCGACAAAAACTGTAGTGCCGTTGAAAGTAGCAAAACTTCATAGCCAGGAAGAAAATCATCGCAATATTTTGTAGATAACGGATACGTTACAGGCCATGAAAATAAGATTTTTAGGAAATATTTGGAATCTGAAGAGAAAATAAATTTTGGACGAAACTTAGATATGCTAAAATGGAGAGCAAATACGTTTGTGAATACACTACACAGACTTACGGGAAAATCCGAGAAAAATTAAAATTGATGGCAAAAAGTTCACTGTATTACAGAATACGGCCGAATTGCGCTCGATCGTTTTGCGCTATTACCTGACATCGACCAGTTTGTGCTCTACGATTTTCCTTAGAAATGTAAACCTACCCTCTTACCTTTGATCGACCGATTTGCGCTCTCTTGTGATCTTAATAATAGTTATTTTTTATATCCTGTTGATTAGATGGCACTGTAGTGGTAGTTTAAGTATCTGCGGTCCTTATCTGAACAATTACTTAATAAACCCGTATAATAATAATTATTATTTATTTACTATTTTGTAGCAGTTTTTTGGAAACTAATTTTATATTATAAAATTGTTCATACATAATTATTCCATTGGAATATTGTTAGAGGGGGAGGGGCCGGTATGTTTTATATAACGGTTATAGTTTTCTTATGAAAAAAAACAAAAAGGATGGTTCGATTTTTTGGAGTTGTATAACACAAAAACTGAAACGTGTTTAGGCAACATCATTGTGGGGAGAAGAGAATAATTTGAGACGCCGATCATCTGTGTGAGCCTAGTGTTGCAGCATCAGACACGCGCGCGCGGCGTATAAAAGGGTACACATATGAAGGTATTTCGACGCCGAGTTTCGCAAACAGCACCGAGTTTGGTGTCTACATACGCGGAAAAACACTCGCAACACAATGCCTCATAAAGCGCGACGATGGAACCACCCATAAAAAATTAGTAAAGAAAAACAAGAATCTGCAGATAAATAGGCAAGAGCAGCTACCACGTCGATCAATAATAGCGCTGAGATTTAAAACAAACGACAAGCTCCTTTATAAGCACAGGGAATTTCGAATGGAGATTATAGAAAACTCAACGGTCGAACCAGCTAGTTCGCCTTTTGTCTAACAGCAACCCCAGCTCCTCGATCCGCACCACTTCTGTACGATCAGGAGTTCGAAGCGCTAACCTCAGCCACGGATCGATTTAAAAGACCAACGCGCACTTGTGCGACGCGCGGAGCAGCGCGGCGAAGAGCCGAAGAGCCGTGCTAACGCGCACTTGAGAGCCGTTTCTGTCGACAACCAAGTGGTGTTAACCGAATATTTTGTGGAATTGTTTGTGTTCGGCAGCTTTAATAAATAAAATCTGGTGTGATACACTCACACAATTTCCTTTTACAGTGATCTTATAATTAGCCAAAAATTAGATTTTTAATTTTTAAGCATTTGACAAAAATTTTCAAAAATTGCAAATTCTACAAAAACGGTACAAATAGAGAGTTAGTTGAAGAGACAAATTGTTTCTAGAATTTTAAGCTGAATTCAAAAATGTAATAATATAACGGGTGTTGTATTTAAAATAGGAGTTAATATAAAAAATAGGAAAAAATACAAAGAAACCCATTTTAGAAGTATTCAACTGGAAAATCACCTATGTCACAACAATACACATTAAAAATTTAATAAAAATATAAAGTTTGAAAAATCGTTAAAGCCATTTTTGAAAAAATCGAAAAAAAACTGAAAAATCACAAGAGTAAACACCTACTTCCGGTTATGCGATTTTCTGCAAAAGCTTGCTGACTTATCTACATAGTACACAAACTTATAATATAGCCTATATGAAGTTTTAACGCCATACCTCTTTTCGTTTTTGAGATATCTTCGCACAGACAGACACACCGACAGACAAACAGACAGACAGACCAATGAAAAAGAATATGTTTTTTGGAATCAGCGGACTCTAAAACGTGAAGATCTGTTGACAACTCAATTTCGAATTTTTGGGGTGAAATTACAATTTATTACCAAGTCTCTTTAGTTTTTCCGGGGTTGATGCTTGCTTACTATCAGACAGTATATGATTTGTAATTGTGAAAACGATCTTTCCACATCCACTGAAGCAACTGGTGAAATTTAAAACGTGCGATTTCAGTTATTTTGTAATCCACATTATTTTGATTTGTAGCTATTTTCTAAGAGAATGTTCCCAATGACCTATGATTCATCAAATATCCTGTCTGCTTAGAAACACATAAACCCTCTTGTCAAGATAATCGTTTGCCAGACGTCAATCAAACGAAACAAATTTTGCAAGCCACAATTCAGGTGGGGAATTTTAACGTTAAACTGCGTTATCAGTTTGTAGTTAATTTCTATGAAAATGAGACAGTTATTTTAACTTTAAGACGAAATAAGTGTTAATTAGTAAAAGCTTATTTGAATGAAAAATAACCGGTTATCCGGTTATTGAAATAATCTAGTGAAGCAAATCTTTAGCTCCTGCTAATTGTTCCGCCATTAGTCACTTCCGTGCCAGCCTGTATATGTTTACTCGAGTTATAATTTGCTGTATTTTAATGATACCAAACTTGCTTCGCGCGAGCTCTCTGATTTCGGTTTTCCCAAAATAATTCGTTATCAGTATGCACCAGCCGCAGCGGTCCTTTTTCCGTCCGCGACCTCATTTTACCTTTCGCTTTTGGTTGGAGCAACTCGTTCCAAGAAAGCATCTTGTGTGCTACTGCACCAATTATTTAATTTTGTTTGTGGGCTGATGACTGAAATCAGGTATGTCTATTCTACTTGTTGATATTTATTTTAGTAATTCCCCGTTTTTTATTAGCTCTTTGACGTAATTTTTCAACGTAAACGCCATTCTTTGATGCCGTTTTTTTACGACTCCTTATTTGCATTTCCTAATTAACACCCTAATCAATAACTGGGACCAGCAACCTCTTTTCTGGAATGTCACCTTGAGCTGGCCAAGTGGTACACGGAGCGTCCGTTCCCTTATCAACTTTGGCCACGAGGTTTGTGCTGCTGAAGGCTGTTACGTTAAGATTATCCTGGACCAATTATTCATCGCCTACATGCGACTTTTTTGTCACAACCAGGTTAGTCTCATTACAACTTTTGATGATAACTTCGCCTGCCCATGAATTGTTGGCGGAATCGATATCAACGACGCTTCATCACCGTTAACCGATTTACCAGTTACAAATTTAATTTACGCTTTATAAATTGAAAACTTAATGTATTAATTGTTCCGATTTACAATTTACAAATTTAAAACTACGCTTTATAAATTTAAAACGTAATGTATTAACTATTCATAAATCTATGTTTTATAAATTTAAAACATAATATACTAATTGTTCCCTAATTTACAATTCACAAATTTAAAGTTTTGCTTAGTGAATACGTATTAATAATTTTGTAAAAAGTGTCCTCACGCTATTTACTATCAATACCGAGATAACGGTTAAAACATATGACAGTGGTAAGCTTACTCCTTCATTGAATTGCAATCATATTCAATCCAAGAGCCCAAAAGATGTTCACATATTTTCTGTGCGTGCTGCATTTTCAGCATTAGTTATATACTCTATTTAAACTTTGCGATAAACAATTTACCGACGTAATACAGATGTTGCAACCAATTATGACCTGTTGATTAAATAAACTTAATTGTTTGCTACTATTTTATTTATTTCTTGAAATCTGTGATTTATGGCGCCCTGCGTTTTTTTTATTATTAAAGAGCTTGTAGTAGTACAGCTGATGATAGAAATCTGCGACCAAGGCCACCGAGATTAAGCTAGCTAGGTCATTACGATGAGTACAAACATTACAGAGCTACCGTGGTGTATAAATGATAAGGGGGTTGATCTGCGATTACACTACCATTGATTATTATTAGTGATCGATCGCAGGTTGGCTTCTTTATTGTTTCACTGACGCCAAACGTGTGGGGCTCGACTTTGGTATTACATCAGCTGTGCAACCTGCAATTCTTCTTTAATATTTGACTAAATTATTCATTTAAAATGAATGTTAACCCACTTCGTGTGGATGAATTACTTTATGAACTACTGTCAGAGGGACACGGTGGAAAGTATGAACGTCGACCAACGTCGTAGGACCTTGCGTGCGAAACTATTACTAGAAAAGGCTGACCCTACGTGCTTAGCGCTTATCAATTAGTAGCACCCTTTGATGTACAATTCGAACTTGATGCTTGTAAAGGCAAACTAACTGAACTTTCGGTGTTAGTTACTGCTTTCTCGGGGGCACCTTCTCATTCAGAATTTGCTCGGCTTGATACGCGGCTGACGCATCTGTATTCACGACTAACCAGGCTACAACCCTTTTCTAAATTAGAACAGGAGCATGCTACTCTTACTAGTCAATGCTTAGATTTATTACAGTCACTTAGTAATGAGCATGCCGATTCGCAATTACAAGTAGATCCTTTGCCCTCAAATGTTGATACCACTAATTTTGTCGATTCTGTTAATACAGTAACTCTACCTAATTCTGACCCTATTGAACCTATGGCAGATAATATTGTTAACAACCCTAATATAATTGAAGCAGCTGGGTTAGCTTCATCTACGTTCCAACGACCTAGGGTATCTTTTTCTGATAAGCACGTACATCCGTATCCTCCTTTTACACAACAACCTAGTATGTCAGCTACTGCTAATTTGCGAACTGAATTAGACCACATTAATTACTCTACGACGTCTCTTCCTAGACATGTAGGTTTAGTTTCTGTACCGGTATGCAAATGGGGTTTATCATTTAATGGTGACACGACTACTATGGGGGTAAATTCTTTTCTACACGTGTGAAGAACTTAGAGTAGCGCGTAACATTTCGTACGACCAATTATTTTCTAGTGCTGTCGACCTTTTCTCGGTCGTGGGTTAGTATGGTACCGTGCTATGCATCACCGGGTTTCAAACTGGCACGAATTCGTAGCTAGGTTGCGATCTGATTTTTTGCCTACTGATTTTGATGAAGAGCTATGGACGAGATTAGGAAGCGCAAGCAGGGGGCCGATGAAAAACCCTCACTTTTTATTGCTGTGCTGCTTAATTTGTTTGATCGTTTACTCGTTAAACCATCCGAATCAATTCAACTTAAGCATATTATGAAAACTTGCAACCTTTTACGCTACTCAATTATCTTTAACCAGTAGTCCACGATATTGAACATCTTGCATTTCTGTGTAAAAAGCTGGAAGACGTTAAGATACAGAATATTAAACATCGCAATCCTGCTGCTGCTTCATTCTTGCAACTGGAACCTGACTTGGCTTCCAGCCCACTCCTAAAAAACCTGTGACACAGACAGCACAAATGACAATTAAACATCCTGGTTCTAGAACTAACCGTGCGAAAAGTACGACCACTTGTTAGAAC
>CALNHX010003759.1:0-142353 GCA_940337035.1 Agriotes lineatus | reverse complement strand
GGCCAACCACCAGAAACCGCATAGAGCCATGTGAGGGCTGCAATGGGAATATTATGGCACGATAGTGAAAGTTGAAATCATTAAGGATTTACAATAGTGACTTGCTTGGCTCCCCCTCTTTTATAACACACACATTTTAGTGGTCCTGATATTTACAAAGTTTTACATTACTACGATTCCGGTTCCATATTCTAAGTCTGCAACGTGGAGTCAAAGGCAAAAATTCGCATTTCAATGTTTTCTGAATCGAGACAGTCGTTTCAGAGATAATAAAGATTCAAGCACTACAAATTATAAATACTTCACTAAAAAAATGTCAGACACGTTTAAAAGGAAAATAATTCGTGGGACCAGGGCTGGCGGTTTGAAGGCCAGTTTACTGATCCTTACCGACCACTTCAACATTTAGCTATTCAATAGACGATAAAGTTGACTACTTTGAACAAGCCCATACATGTGTCCATGCAACAAAATAATTCCAATTGCCACAATGATACAAATTGGTAGGTGTAGAGACGTTTGGATTTACAATCACAAAATATAGTCTACAGATGTGTAGCAACGGTACGCGTAACAGCTCAGTGACATCATAATCCTTCAAAGAATTTCTACATGCGGGACTGCTAAATGGAAAGTAGGGAGGTAGGAGCCTACCATATTCGGAAGGATTAAGACAATAGGGCAGCGCCGCATCAAGAGGGATTTCCACCTCACTTCATCGGAAATCGCGTCAGCATTATTGTGGTAATTGAGTTATTCATGCGATGTTCAAACAAGTTAGATCGTAATGCAGAATTTTTACTAGACCACATGTATTTCCGGCCAATTGTAACTAACGTGGAGAACGATTGTTTTCGAAAAATGTTTAAATTTTGTTGTACTTTTGTATCGTTTACCTTTAATGGCAAAGCTAAAATAAAACTCACACAGGAAGTGGAATAAATAATTAAAACAACAGCATTACTTTATACCATGTGGGCAATAGCGTAAATACTAACTTATTATTTCCTTTTACTAAGACATTGCACGAAAGAACAAATGCAAATAAATAAACCTAAATCAGTACAGAAATTAATAACAATCTCTGCGTTCGTGAAATAGCTCTCGTCAATCATTCAAGGCTTCAATAATTGGCAATTTCTATCGTATATTAGTTCTAACACCCCCCCCCCCCCCACAGAATAAACTAAATTTAAATTTCTAGATTTTACCGTAGGCCCGGCAACTCCGAACGCCACGCCGCCATGCCATTCGGGTCCCAAATTTGGGGATTTCATATGAGCCCGACGAAACCGTCGATGATGGAATAGGTTCGATCTGATTGATTTGGCGTTTCGCTGTTCCCGTCTATGTCTTACATCTATAGAATAGTTGAGCTATCTGTTGGCCGCCCACGATCTGAGGTAGGATAGGATTTTTATATCTATTTCCACGTGGGCTAACACTCGCATCGGTTTCCAGGACTTTGCCGCTATTTTTGTTTTCATATTCTTTCGGCCTGTTTCTTTTGATTTCACCCGTTGTAGTTTCGACATCCGGTTTATGAGTTGGCAACTCTGTGTTACCGCTTCGAAGTGTCTACGTAAAGACAGGGCCCCGGTGTTTGTTGCCAACGCAGAAGTCCGTGGACTCATGCAATAGTAGCAACCATCCGCTGAACGAAGAATTCGACATCGTGTCCGGTTTTCTCCAGCACGCAGCGTATCCACATGGCCAGACCTTCCGATTACTCTAATCTTTTGGGTACCTAGCAACGCACCTCACGCTTTCAAGGAAAATTCCTGGTTTTCCGGATTACGCCCGTGGGAGAAATTACTCCTCGCGGATCTAAAATATTTTTTTATAGGCAGAAAGTAACCATCTTATATAAACCGTGTGGATGACTACTCGTCACCTATCGTTTTCAATTTATTTTGCTGTGTAAGTTTTTCGATTTCCTATTACGGTTTCATTTGCAAGAGGAATAATTAACGGGTTAACTTGGTTATATACAGTCGCATGCGTTATTCGGCGATTATAGCGAAAGTTGTGTGTTGAAAACGACTGAAAATATTATTAATTCTTTGTATGAAAGCGCTGCGTTTGAGGAGGCCCTTTCGGCGACCCTACTTCATTTTAGCTTTGTTTCACTGTCAATTGAAGATTTTCATTCAGGACCTTCAGTACTTCGTTCGATCGGTACTGTACGCTTTCACCAAGTCACCTCTGCTTCGTGATTCCGTGTACTTATTATATTAACTAATATATTACCAATTTATTTGAATTCTGGGTTCGTTTTGCGTTCGCGAAACCGGTATATTAACGTCTTTCTCTGAATTCTTGTCGTACTTGTGAATAAACGTACTAGCAGTTGTTGTTTCTTTTCTTTGGGGTATTCGTCGTCTCCTTTTAGTCTATTTTACGTCGCAGCTCATCCAATCCACGAGGTCAGACGAAGCATGACATGGTATGTTGTTGAATCTGGCGCCCTTATATATTCGGTTATTATCGCTCGTAATTAGTACGTGAATCCATTACGTATCCTTTATGCCCATGTCCCCTCTCTGGTATTCTGTTTGAGCTAGTTGTTTCCAATATTGAAAGTTACAGCGCCCGCATTGATATCGGGCATTTCGCTACGTCCTTCACCAAAATTCTAATCTTTCGACCGCTCCAAAAAAGAACGAAAAGGCTCGTTGCTCCTGAGAATGTGGCACTTATTACAAGTTGTAATTTGTTTTGGACATGGAAATTATGATTGAATGACCGCAAAATATCTCGTAGTGAAACGTAAAATAAGAACCTATAATTATTACACAAACAAAGAAATGGGGCGTTACCACATTTAAGTTGTTTTGAATGTTGAGAAAATAACTACTAGGGCAGGCTAGTTTGAAAAACTACGAAACTATGTTATTTGGATAATTAATTTCGTACACACTTCGTTATAAAAAAAATAAAAACAAACCAATTATTCAGCCATGAAATACGACAATATACGGAAACAAAAAATAGAATTGAGATGATTCAGACATTTAAAATTATCATTTCTAATATGTAACCTACGATTCGTTACGTTCCATACAACTTCAGGATTCCCAGAATAAAACACAGATTGTTTCTGCTTTGTAAACGGGAGGAATTTTTTGAGTAGAAAACTATTTTACTCACGCTACATTGATTTTTCCACTCTATGGAATTTATACATGCTTCTCCAGTTAAGACAAGCTGTTAACGTTTTCCAAAATAATTAAAACTAAAATGTATTTGTTGCTGCATTTTTTAATCTTAATGGTAGTTCGTTGAAAAAAATCACAATTATTGTAACGATTTTTTTACAGCGGTTTTAAATACTCCACAGGACAAAGTCGCTCAAGGACTAACCGGAACCGATTATGTCTAAATCTGTGGCGTGTAACCGATATAAACAATGTAATTGGCACTGCTCTGTCCTAACAATGTGATTGCTTGCATCTAACAGTCAAAGACATCGTTGTATAAAATTTCTCCACGCAGACAAAGCTAACAACGTAATGACCTTAACAAATCAAATTTCACATATTTCAAAGTGCTAAAAAATAATGCAAAAATTCCGCACTACTGGTAGAAATATTGAAAGCGCAACTTCATCCAGTAATTATCTATATTTTCCCCGAATTGGACTTTAAACTGCATCGTTTTTATGCGTATGCAAAAAGGAAAAGGCTAACTTTAATCATATAAATATGTAAAATGCACAGATTCATCCTTGAGGTGTTCCGGTTGCGCAGAACTCTATAGTGATTCAGAAGCATTATCGTGAGGTATTTGAAACTTGAACTAGGATTATAATTTCCTTTTTAGGAACTCAAGGCAGGCTTTTGTTAGTTCCTGAACAAGAGACCTCTTCAAGAATTTGCCCAACTTAAGCTGTCCTACCTAAATTATTGCAAAATATAATATACGGATTAGCATCTCTACTGCTTCCTTCCTAATTGTTCCCCTGACCTTGTGGTGAAAATTAAAATACTTGGTGATTACAGTGTTTACTGCATGCAATTAGCGAAAATAAATCTGTATATTAATTCATTACAAGCAAATTAACTAGTAACACTAATAACGTAATCAGACACGAAAATTGCGTATGTCAGAGCTCCAGCAGAGTAGTTCTAGAAAATGTTGCTACTCGCGCAGGAAGTGCTGCTCCGTTCCAAGGTATTAGCAAATTAGACCCGAGCGAGTTCCTTGTTTAACTTTAATTTGGAAAATTCCTCCGTACACACTGTCGGTGCAAATATTTATTACTGGAGACTAAAATATTGAATTATATTACTTAAAATTTGCTAAATCAAATCGTAAAAATAGTCTACCCCATACGAATCGAACTAAAAAAATCTGCAAAGGGCTTTACTCAGAACTTCCCCCGCTAGTGGATGTTGTGACACTAAACAATAAAGAAACACTTGGTAATGCGAATCACACCAATTTTCAAATAAAAAAAAACTTTACCGGCAGTGGGATTCGAACTTCAGCGCCTGCGAATGCGATTTCAACGCTTGGCAGTAGCCCGCAAGCAGACCGGCCGCGCATGCGGCCACGGAGGACTCCTCGTATTTGTGCGAAGCAGCTGCATTAAATGGAACGCATTCATTGTTGCTATTTTTGTCTCTTTTGCAACATTTACTCTGTATCTGCTGGGGCCCATTTTCGTCAAGCGTAAAGCCTGAGCTATGTGCAAATTATTACTTTTATATATATTCCTCAGTTAAAGCAAAAATAAACAACAGTTTAAGTATATTTGACCGAAATTTTCTCGGTTTCATGCCAGGCAGACATATAGCCTGCATGCGAATAGTTTTTGAGTTATACCGGCAACAGACAGACAGACGGAATTGAGAAAACCTGTTTTTCGTCATCTAGGGGCCTTGAAACGTGAAGATCTGAAGAAATTTAGAACGGTTATTTCTTGCGATTACAATATTTCCATCATCTTTTAGATGAGGGAAGTAAAAACAATCATATGGTGGTTCGAACTCAAAATGTATGAGGTTCCAAGATGCGTTTTAACATCCACGATATTGTACAATACCTTGAATGATGTACATCTACTAAAATCAGTGGAATGATATAGAAACTATTAACAAAGCTACTAAAAACTAAAATACGTTATAAAAGCAAAGTTAAAAATCTCATAATTCGTATTATTAGAATGCAATCTTCAAAACCTTCAAAACTATTACAAAATTCAAACATAACTAGTTACAAAATTATGGTATAACTAAATGTTTTTAAACACTGTTTAACGATAAAATAGAACATTGTGTTGCCTCCAAATATTAAAAAAAAAAAATAAGTACCACGAAATCTTATCAGCACGGATGAATTCATAAAAGCGTTGCGCACGTGTTTGTGGCAATTTTAATGTGATTTTTCAATTTAATATCGCTTTGGAAGTGTCTACGCTGGCGCATTTAATTGCTGCAGACAAGTGTAAAAAAGGATTTAAAGTAGTTTGTTAAATTTGTGGGCGAATTAACTCTGACGTAAGAGATTAAGACTGTCACACAAGGACTTTTGCTACCTAGGATGACTGGAAAGCTTAAAAAAATGTTGCTCTTGGGTGTTAGTAGACAAACATTATAAAATAATAAAATCAGCTCAGAATTGCGCGAATATAAAAATGTTAAATTTTGAAAGAACGGTACTTAAAAGTGTTGAAATATTGAAAATATGAGGACAATGTAAGATAAAAAAAAATATCAATGTGCTAAAGTTTTGATCAGAAAATATAATTTGTTGAAAAATAACTTACGACGACGATATGTGTAGTATTTATTAAGGCGAAGCTTCTTTTTTTCATTAAGTATGAAAGCTTATTCCCTATAAAAATATGTAAAAAATGTTAATTTATTAAAGATCATTGCAACGCGACGTATTTAAATTATACAAGAAAAACTTTATTAACCTATTAATGAATTAACTTATTTCGATTTTGAAACTAATTGTTAGTTTTTATTTAAATATAATTCGACATTGCATTATGCTTTATTCAAAAACATATAATTTATCACTCAAATAGATATATTCTATTATTGGCCTACTATTTGAACTGAACTTTGCCTAAACTGAGAGTTCCACATTACGTTAGCGAGCTGCTCTTTTTTAAGCACAAATATGTTATATTAATTTTCTTCCGCGTACAATTTCGAGCCGCTGATCTTAGACCGTTAGAAGGAATGATTTTGCTAAACGCGAGGCTGGCCACCCGCGTCTGTAGTATCACGTATCATTTGTGGCCAGTGGCTTACGTGTTTTCGATATTGTAGTATCCTAGCAGCAGGGATCCAATAGGTCATAAGACTTTAAATTAATCCATTTTTTCTCGATTTAAAATAACGTCTAACATTACAAAAATTAGTCAAATTTTACATTAAACTTCGCGTTTTGCGTACGTGTAGTTAGGGGAGTGCTCGAGAGTACTAACCAACACCTAAATCATCAGCCTCCGAAAAATTTACTATTGAATTGCACAACAACTACATTTTAACACTTCCATGCGTTTTAACTGGTATATTAAATGTTGTAAACGTATTGCAAAAACCTTCGAATTATGTAGGCAAATGACCAACATCGTTTGTCAACGGCGTCATCACGACACTACAGAAAAAACGAAGTGATGATGCATTTGGCCGTTTGTAGAAAGAGATTAAAGTTGTTGCCGGAAATAGCCACATTAATACTGAACTTAGCAGATACTCTTAAGAAAAAAAAAAAGACCGAATAAAAAATACTAAAAGATTTCTTGCTTTTGCAAATGATTAGACTCACGCTTACTAAACACTTTTTCCGAATTAATACCTATTACCGCATGCTCGATCATAGTTGGTCATCTAAAAATTCGATTTTTTCCAGAGAGTAAGGAATTGGCAAAGGTTGTGGATAATTTATTTATCATTATCCTACCACTTTTCAATATATAAAAACTTATAAGTTGCTCTCATATTACCAGTTAACACAGCATCGTGTAAAAGGTCCTTTTCGGCTCTGAAAAAAAAATTAAAATTGACCGAGAGTACGATGTAGCTAAAAAAATTGACAATGAAGAAATTCTGCAAAAATTCATCAGTCGAGGATGAAATAAAAAAAATGCAACTGCAATTTCAAGATTTGGACAAAATATGCATGTTACTTCCATTACTTTAGTTGTTACTTTAGAGATTGAGGACTTACCTCCCCCCCCCCCCTCTTTGAGAGTAACTATGGATCCTATATCTTACCCGTAAAAATTCTGAAATCCACCACTCGATGTTTATCATGTTTGAGATAACAATCTTGCACCATGGCTTCATTATAAGGCAATAATTCTAATGATATTTACAAGCCCGTCTCTGTGTATTTTGACGATTCCTCAATGCATCTCACTGTGTGCGCTATTGCTAGATGTACTTTAATTTGTGTAACGTATCAATTCGCATGCATTAGAAAAAATGCGAATTCATTCGCGCCAACCCTGTAGATCAGACACAAGTGACATTACGGTTGCAAACGCGCTTCGGTTGTTCCGGATAATCAAAACTCCTTCAGTGCTTAAACCCTTGGGGTTACACTTTCGTTATTTGAATTACCGTTCGACCCCGAAGAACAATTTCCATCAAATCAGCAACATTTTCATTGTAAGGTGAATATGGCCAAGCAGATTAAGGTAAAATAATTTCGTCGAGCAAATAGGACTCCAAATTTTCACGACGCCGCGGGATGTTTTTTACGTGTTGGAAGCGTCGAAAACATCTTCAGGCTATAGCAGCAGTACTCGCTAAGATGCCCACGGGTCGCATGCCGCATACCGCTCTTTATTTGATATTATACGGCCCACACGTAAGGCATGAACTTGTAAATACATTCATAGTTTTAAATAAAATAAAGAGACGTAACAATGATGCCTAATAGAAAAAAAAAATAAATTAAACACCTACTTATATCTATATTTTTTTTATAGTTGCGGTCGCGGCGCTTTAACATGTATCTAAATCCATATGTGGCTCTTGGTTTATTCTATTGATTACCGCTGGACTAGAGTGAACAATTCAGCAGCGTTAATGAACAATAATAATGACATTCTAGTCTCTACCGACCTATTGACTTATATAGAAACACCTACACATTGAGGGTAATGCCCAGCATATGTTCCACTGAGGCATCTTTTGCTACTTTCTTTTGCAAAGTAAAAGGAATTATAGTAATGATGAACATTTTCAAACTCGAGTTTTTTGCGGAAATATCCGTTAATGTCTTCTAGTTCAGAAAAAGTGGATTTCGAAGTGATGTCTGTCAGTCTGTGAGTTTGTCTGTCAGTGTTCTCTCTACGATCCAGACAGTTTAATCTGTCGGGCTGAAAACGTATATCTTTGTTTTAAGTATAAATTCGGAGATCCCAGTAATTTTTGGCTAAAATCAGTCAACCGGAAGTGGTACTTTACTCTTATGTTTTTTCTGTTAATTGTTTGATAAAAATTTCCATAAAGACCAAAAATTAATAATTGTAATAAAAGCCTTTAAAACAGTACAGTTTTATATATTATGTAATTATCTAGTGTTTTTATAAGACGTAGTTTTTGAAAAAAAAACACGCAAATAAAATGTTTACATGCAAGTTAAGCAGTAAGAGAAAGTAGTGTGGCGGCCACCCCCATTTTTGTGTAAATTATTTTTCAAATATAACAAATATTAGCGAAACTCTCTAATGTCGATTTTTTCAAATAAAAAGTTATACATTTTAATTTAATGTTTTCTAGTTTCATAGACGCTTATTATGTGGCGTAACATGGGCTTATCCAATTAAAAAAAATTATTGCAAAAGTAAACAACCCATTATTTAATACTGTGTTAAAATGTCACATTTCAAATCTAAATTTTTATTAACTCGAAACTACCTGTTGTTGATATATCTTCATATTTATTTATTTATTTATTTATTCAATGGGTATTTATTTACTTTACAGACCTTCGTGTCATTTTGTTGAACAAATATAAACTATTTACGTTTGCTTACAGGAACAGAAATTACTTCACTAATTTTGCACAAATACGCGGTCATACTGATTAAGAACATCGCCGGTTGATGTGTCCATTTATTAAAACCACAAACACACATTTTCTCATAATTCACTACTGGCATTTACCACAAATGATTTGGTAAATTTATATTAGTTTTCCTTAAAGCGGATATATACGCACAAAGTTCTAATTAGTCAAATCATCACAGCATTGTTTTTAGAAACTTCAAATATCATGACTAGAAAATTAAAAATATTGAAATTAGAACAGTCGGGGAACAACTTGTCACCGTTATTTACGAAATAATAATTAAAATTAAAAATGAACAAGGAAAACTCAGTTTTTGTACTGGGACTGAAAAGCTGAGTTTTCCTCGTTTATTTTTAATTTTAATTATTATTTCGTTGATAACGAGGACAGATTGCTCTCCGACACGTTTGAAGGTTAATATTTGTAATTTTGTAGGGTGGCGAAACCAATAAACAACATGTGTTAAATAGAAAGAGGTTTCAGATATTACTTTAACCTGTTTAATCTGGTGAAATATCAAGTGTTGACGCATGGGAATCCCCAGAGTCATAGCGAGTGCCAAGCGGAAGCAGTTCAACATTTCAAAACTCTACCATTATCTTTGTCTTTATGCTAATATTTTGATGTGTCATTACTGGAAGAATAGTATATTATGGGACAAGTGGTTGAAATAAAATTTCAACGTTGAGAGTGGTTTTTTCAACGAGCGAAGCGAGTTGAAAAAAGTAACTCGAGAAGTTGAAATTTTATCAGCCACGAGTTACATATACTATTTTTTCTACGAATTTTCACTCATTTTAACAAATTAATACACTTTAGAAAAAATTAAACATAAAGTGACATTTCTCTTGTCATCAATTGAATGTCAAACAGTTTGAAATCCCGGTAGTCCGAGCATTTCAATCTCTAGTGGTTGAAATGCAACTTCAACCACCGGAATCAATGTCAAAATGACTGATTTCAATGTCATGAGTAGAAAAAATATTTTCTACTTAATGAATGGAGAAGACACTATGATTAGTTTGAATTTAATGGGCCACTTTGATCAACACATTTGCTAATAGCCATTTCAAGTTATGTAATACAGACGTTTGTTTTTCTAGTGCCTAGGTAAAGCATATTGGCTGCTATTAAAAATATGCAGTGTCCAGGGTAAGAATAAAGAGATTTTGTAAACGGCAAGAGATGGAGATTTACAGAATCGTGAGAGCTGTTATTATGGATAGTTTTCAAATTTTGTCTGCTTTAGGCTTTGGACAGCCGAAAAGAGTAAAAGTATTTTGACAAAACGCAATTCTTTAATAGTAGGTCATGCTTGTTTAATCGAAAAATAAACGAAAGCTCAATATACCTGCAGTCACGATTCCCAAATTTTGTGCTGGTGCTCCATTTTGTTGGGAGCATCGTTCCAACGTTTCTGTAAAATCCCAGAAATTGTAGTTCAATAATCCCACATAAAAACGGACAGATAATTCGATGCCGGTGTTAGATTCTTATGAGAGGTGGATTTTCATGATGCAACTTAATTGAGTTAGTTGTTATAAATTACAGTCTGATATGCCGCCCGTTTTATTGAATCAAATAACTTTCAAAACCGGATTAAAATTGTCATTTATATTTGGACATTTGTTTGAGCACTACATGTGCGCAAAGCTAACTCAATTTAATGTAGTTGGTTGAGAATGCTTTCATGATACATTATTAAAAACTGCAAATGGCTTCACTGACGCATGCAAACGCATCTCTTGTAACACAACTGAGATGTGAATTCTAGCATTTTCTTATATTTTATGGCTCTTCCGCATAACTCACATAACTGGGTGTTATTAGCAAAATCAGTTTAGTAAACATCATTAGTAAAAATAATATAATGTGTATCTTTTACCAGCGCGGCCTTAGAGTTCCAAAATGTACATTTTCCAACTGGTTAACTTAAACCAAGTATTTGAAAAATTTTGATTGCTCATGATAACTCAGTCTCAATTTGTTACCATTACGATATCCCCACGTTGTATATTTCCATTTTGGACACACTGAATTTAAGGAATGAAAAACAATAATAATAAAACTATGAAACCGCAAACGACAAACTTGACGGCCATTTTGGCCGCTTCATTTATGGAGTCCATTTTAGAATGTGTTAAAATTCTGCCTATTGTAAAATAAAGAACTAAACACGACCAACGTCCCCATCAAGGTATGTACGTTACAAGAGTACTGCTGGACTTTGATGGCGTATTTGGCATCATCATGATCAGTATTAATAAAAGCAACATGGATCATCAACAACATGGATATAAAACAACAGCAAAGTCCTTTTTATATCTATATCACGGTAAAAACTCTTAAAGCTTTTACCAAATGAAAAAACAAATCAACCTTCGTTTGTAAAAAAGCAAAAATAAACAAAACTTACCTGTTCACGCTGCCAAACAAAAGCACAGTGGAGGTTACATCAGTACAATTCCATCCCGCGAACATCTTCAGGTCCTGAAGATCAGCAACACTCACTGTCCAACAACGTTCGCACTGAACTTGAAGCCTCGCGAATCGTCACGCTCGCTTGGGCGCCCAGCGATAATTACCCAAAGGTACATTGTAAATTTTCCGCAGAAGTTCCAGGTCGAATGAAATGCAGATTCCCATAATCCGGAGCACTGATTCATTCACGATGACAATGCGGTCGCCGCCGTTTCCAAAAACGGCTAAATTGGCGAGCCGATTGCTGGGTGCTCAGCGGCAACTCATGGGATAATTCGTGCAGAAAAAGCCCGAAATGTGGGAGCGAAAGAACGGCAGGGTTTGAATTTTAATACAGAACTTATCTGTACTGCGAACAAAGTAAATTGCTAAATTGCTTTATGGAGACCTCTCTTAAGTCTTAATTTAGTGGGGGGATCTAATAAACACGTGAGTTAAGAATGATGCTAGAGTAAACTGAGGTCTAAGTTGTACAACAACCTGTGAAAGCGTCGAGGTGACTACCATTCCAAGAGGCAGGTGGGAGCCGCCTCATCCACGAATTCCAATCAAGAACTAAATGCAAATGGGACTAACTGTACTCTAGTTGCTCTGTAAATAGTCGAAGTAGGTTAGGTTTTGCTTCAAAAACGGTATTCGCGCTTCTACGGGCTTGTCGATGACTAATTCGCGAAATTTGGCCTGCAAGTTGTTATGAAAATGCTACAATTTATTGTATGAAAACTACATTCTACATCTGGATGACTAGCTGCCACAATTTACATTAAGTTGTTTATTTCAATGTCACAGTAATTATTTATCAAGACCTATTAAAAAGTGTGCGCAAAAACTAAACCGCTAAATTATAGTGTCTCTTTTTATGATTCAATAAAGTTATTTAAAAATATATACAGATTGTCTGCAGGTATTTGGTACACACGGTAACTAGATACAGAGACGATTTATTTGTCTTAAAATTTTAAACCGTTTCTGTATCTAGTTACCGCGTGTACCTAGTACCTGCAGACAATCTGTATACACAAAAGCTGAATTTCAGGAGGCTTAAAATAATTGAATAAAAACACATTACCACTTATATACACTTTGAGACTTTCTCAGTTACTCGAATTATTCTTCTTAACACAGAATTTCGGCTTAGACCGCGTAGTATTTGTGGATGAACACCCAGCATTCTCTGGCTTAATGTGCCTTGCACCTTGTGAACTCGAACAAGAAACCGCGCGATGGCCATACTCTTTGGTGGCTCGTGTTGTTTGATTACCTTGAGAACGAGGATACTTAGGCAGATTTGGCCTTGTTGGTGTTTGTGCATCCATATTCACTAACGTTTCGTAAGACCTTGCATCTTGCATCAGAGTGAAAGTCGCACTAAGAACTGAAGGTCGGTGTAGAGCTATTTATAGTCCTCTGTGCCAGGCGCGCGGAGCGACGTAACGCTGATTGGTCGCTCGGGTGCAACGTAATCCGTGGGACGTGGCTGTATGACGCACAGCGGTTGTAATGCTTTAGATCGTGTATCCCGGGAGTATAGGTTTTTCCAAGCTTAAAACCATCTTCCCTGTTTATATTATTTGGATGTTCTTCTATTTCTATGGCTTCACGTATCACTCGCGGGAAGTAGTAAGGTATTCTCTAATGCTGGGTGTTCATCCACAAATACTACGTGGTCTAAGCCAAAATTCTATGTTAAGAAGAACATTACCAATTGTTTTTATTTTTATGAATTATCTTGCGAGTTTAAAATAGAGTCTGTAAATTAGTGCAATACGGGGGTGCTCAAAATTTGCAAATTTAATAATTTCCTATTTTCTTTAAGAACGATTTGTTGACCTTGGTGAGAGTGAACTGTGGAGGTGGTTAACATTTTATATATTTCAAACAACAAAAGTGAATAATAATTAATGAAAGTGTTCATGTTCCTAATACTAAAACGAATTAGAAGATATTATTAGTTATTTATGTATTAAGGGCGTAATCAACAGATTATAGCACGAGGGAATATTTAAAGCTCGACGCGAAGCGGACAGCTTTAAATTTCCCGAGAGCTATAATCGTAATTAGGCACGTGGTACATACAACGTTTTATTTCATTTTAGTCCTCAAAATGGATAAAATTCAAGGATTCAGTATTTTGGCTACAGACTACTGCGTCGTCGTTGTGCTGGCGCTGTGAATTTCTGGTGTGCTATGGTTTCTATGCAGATTGTTGGTGTTGCTATACTACATTGTTGGTGCTTGTTATACTGCTTAGCAACTTTATAGGCCCTAGGGCTATAAAAGCAATTTTACGCCCTCAATCGAGGGCAAATAAACAAGATTATGGTTCCAAAATGAAATAAAATTCATTACATAGTAAGCCAACAGAAAATTCCTATTTATCATAGTTACGATGTGTAGATCAGCGATTATACGCTTGACAACGTGATATAACTATTTTGGTCGCCGGGCACAACAATTAAAAATATTCAATCTAGAGCCATGATTTTGAACATCGTTGTTACAGTAACATTGTTGGGATTTTAATACGTTTAATATTACTACAAAATATAAAGATTTTATTCTTGATCAATTAATTTTCCATTTGTTATACCGGGTGGTCATAAATATCTGATATCACATTACCTTTGGAATCAACACCGCTTTATTAAAGTGATGAATTCAACTATACACGAAATGTCATTAATGTCATTAGAACTAAAATTCCTATCTGTCAAAAATTATTACAGATTGCAATAAGTATTGAAGTTAGAACGGGAGGTTTTTATAATCGAGTCGTAGGCTAAACTGCAGAATCTGGGGCATATTCCCCTCCTCTTATTTGCATTTTATTACATTTCATACCAATACTTATTATAATTGAAATATGTATAATGCTAACCAACATTTATAAGTAGCTAATTCCATGGCTACCGGGATCTCAGATATTTATGGCCACCCGGTATAATAGTAACGAATATCACTCGATCATCAAAAATAATCGACTACTTCCCTCTAACTCGACGTATTCCTTAAAAAATCGCTGCGCTGTTGTGAGCGCCTGTGTGTGGAGTATGTTGTCTACGTTTATTCTGGTTCATTTTGGCCAAATTCGCAATTTTCAATTGATACCTCGTGATACCGCGTCTAATTTTGTGGCTTAGCCCTGCTTCCAGTGTTTTTCCTGGCAAAAAAGAGGTCTCGTTGCTGTCACCATGAAAGACGATTGAACGCAGGATGTAAAACCAGGATTTGCCCTTTCGGCCGTCGCCATATCTTGTGGTGGTGCAATTATTATAGCCTATGTACGTTAATTTAAGAGTGCATCCTCATTTTCCCGGAGATAATTAGCTTTTCTCTATTGGCCGATTGTCGCCTGCAGATACGTGTTGCGATCTATTGTTTCAAGTAGCTTATTCCCGGCTCCTTGCCTAGGACAGCTTCCAGCGATCAATCCGATATTTGAGTAATCTCTTGAGTATTTCGCTTCTATCTTATGGCCCTTGAGAGACCGTAGAGACGTAGCTAAAACCATGGCAGCGCTGTCCAACCTGTAGCATCTTGGATAACGGTAGGTCAGGTTTTCCCCATTTTACTGTTTTATCTCAGCACGGCGTCGCTGCACTTCAGCGATAAGAATCGCAGGAATCTTAGTGCGTGCTTCATCCTAGCTATTCAGCGCATAGGAAGTTGAGGAAGATACTCCGCCGCGATCGTGGTAATTACAATGACAGGATCCCAACGATAGCTCGTTGAAGTTTGCTTAATATTTTCAAGCGTAAAATTTTGTAACGCTTTGTTTATACTCAATGACCTTTCTTGTCTGCTATTAGTCAATATGTAATTCATTTTGGATTTTATTCGACTTATACAATTTATCGTTTAAGGTAGTATACGGGACTAATGTAATCGGCGCGTCTAGCGACAGCTTCTTTTTTCATAATGATATTCTTTAATTAATAATAAATGTACTCTACGTTTTTCACGAGGCCTCGCGATACAACGCAACGAACTAATTGAATATTAGCTTATTTTTTGCTGTTCGATTTCTCTTTTAATTAGACTTTGGACCCGCCTAGTATTAAACTCATAATTTTATATTAAAACACTACCCTTGTCTCCTAAACGCGGCGTAACTTTTTTTATACGTATATCGAAAATAATATAACTTTTTGAGTTATTTTTAATATAAACTGTACTATCGATCTCTAAGTTCTTTTGTATTCGAAAATTTGACTTATTAATTATGTAACGGCACTTTTTGATTTTGGCGTTGGCGGCTTAGATTTTTGTGAATGCATGCCTACTTTTTTATTATTTATTACTCTCTCAATAGACTTTTAGGTAGTAGAGCTTCACTCTGTAGTTTTCACAAGCGACGTAAGGTCGAAATTTTGTATGGACCGGTACTTCCACTCGGCCGTTGGGCGAACTAAGTCGTATTTCTAAAGTTATTGATTTATCTAGGAGGTTTTTCCAGCTTTCTGAAGCGGTGGCGGTATTTCCACCGAGATGTGCACCATGCAAATTTATTTGTTCACTGCACGTGAGCCGCTATTTATCTCAGGTAGGTTTTCATAACTTTCATAGCTTACATAACAAGGAAATTTGCTTGCGTTATAATGCAATGTTTACATACAACGACCTTTGGAAGCAGCGATAGCTATCTTCAATATGGGTTTCTGCTGGTAATTAGCTAGTCAGTCACGTGTGCTAGGTCCTGCAAGCAGATAATGCGTGCATCTGGGTTGATCACGTTAAGATTTTAAATCAGTTATTTAATTGTGAATTTTTTCCAAATTTACCGTGTACTCTGGTCATAACCAACGTAGTTTTGTTGCTTGATTAATGCATCTTGTTGGGCTTTGCATAGCGACCCATTTGTTATCAGTGGCGTAACTAAGATTTTGCTCTGGGGGTGATCAGGGAGAAAAATTCTACTGCACGTCAGCGATACACCATTTTATCAATGTAGCTCGCTCATGGGCAGACAGCCAAGAGCATCACTGTGCACCTTTTTCTTCTTGCCACTTCATTCAAATGCTTTTGTGATCTTTTAAGTAATTTCATATAAACTGACCTCATTATAATAAATGAAATAATTGATATTCAGTAAATAGACATTTTTGTATATTTATATAATTCCGTTGTCAATAAAAACAGGGCCATTCTTACAGTACCTGCTTAGTGAATATGGATTTTATGAAAACATGTTTCTGAATAATAACTAGAACGACGTCCGCGGACGATAAAGTTCTCTTATCTACGACCAGGCGAAATTGAACACTTTATACCCTATCTTATATAGAAAAGGACGAGAAAGATCTAAAGGAAAAGATTATTGCACAGAATAGATTAGATGAAGCAGCCGCAGACTTTAAATTAAATATTATTAACATGTCTAAAGACAATAACAAAAAATATAGTATTCTGGTTGAAGTTGATGTGGGAACCTACAAGACATTAATAAATAATAGAAAAGTGAATATTAGCCTGTACGAGTGTTCGGTTTATGAGTACGCTAGGGTGTTGAAATGTTACAAATGTTCAGGATTTAATCATATTGCAAAAGACTGTAAATTGGAAGTTGCATGCCCGAAATGTAGTGGACAACATGAGCAACAAAATTGCACTCAGGTTGACCCAAAGTGCATTAATTGTATTAGAGCTAATGAAAAATACCATATTGTTTTAGATGTTAAACATACTGTCTGGGACCGTAAATGTCCATGTTTAATTAAGGTTGAACAAATCGTCAAAGATAGAACAATTTATGTGAGTGATAGTAAATAGCAATTAACCATAATGTGTTTAAATATTGAAAGTTTATTACCAAGGATTGATGAATTTAGAAGGTATGTTGAAACAATAAGGAATAAAAATGAAATTATAGCTCTTACGGAGGCACGTATAATCTCTGATATTCATGATAACGAAATAAATATTAGCGGATATGTAACTGTTAGATGTGATTCAACAAGCCGACACACAGGAGGTATAATTTGTTACATACGTAATAATATAGAGTACAAAGTAGTACAAAATATTCGTTTTGAAAAGGACTTATGGTGTTTAATAATTAAAATTAAGCAAGTCCTTCTGATGATTGTGTATAGGTCTCCCAGCTCAAGCATACCAAATTTTTTAAGACAACTTGATGATATTATGGAAGATGACTTAATGTTTGGTAATGAACAGGTTTATGTGATGGGTGACTTTAATATTGATTTTCATAAGAGTAGTTTTTATGAATCAAAAACTATTAAACAGTTAAGAAGACTAAATCTTAAACAGGTGGTAGCAGAATGTACAAGAATAACAAAAGACTCTGAAACTCTTATAGATCCAGTGTTTACTAATGATGGAGACATTAAAACGAAAGTCATAAGAACGCCAAAATTTTCCGATCATGATATAGTGCAAATTACTACGAGGCATAACGTAACCCAGTTAAATGATAAATATAAACAAATTAAGTGCAGAAGTAAAAAGAAGATTGAGAAAGCTGATCTTCAACATCACCTGAATAATTGTAACTGGAGTGAGGGAAATACTGATCACTTAGTGCAAGTTCTCTACGATAACGTTACAGCATCTTTGGATAAAGTAGCTCCAATAGAAACATTAAATATCCGAACGGGCAGTAAATGGTTTGATGAAGAGATTCGAGAGGCATCAAATAGAAGAGATAGATTGTATAAGAAGTATCTGTGGCAGAAAACCATGGAAAACTGGAATGACTATAGATCTCAGAGAAATGAAGCCACGAACCTAATAAGAAAAAAGAAGTACTTGTATTACAAGGGCGTAATTGAAAACTGCAAGAGTGATGGAAAGAGAATGTGGAAAGGCATTAAGGAAGTATTGAATGATGGGAAATCACAAACGCAACTCAATAATGTTTATTTTGATAATGTTAATGTACAAACAAATAGCGAAATTGCAGAAAAATTTAATATCTATTTTACAAAAAGCGTAGAAAATATAATAGAAGTAGATGAGTTACCACAGACGCATATTAGTTGTAATGTCCCGAATAATACTGTGCTACTAAAAAAATTTACTAAAATGAATGACCACGATTTTATGAATATAGTCAATGAAATAAAAAAGGATGGGTCTGCGGATATAATTAATAAAAATATTATAAAGGCTGGTGGATGTAAATTAAGAAAAGAGATCGTTAAGGTTATTAATGAATCTATAGAAGAATCTAAAGTCCCCAGTCTGTGGAAAAATTCAGTTATAACTCCAGTACCTAAAGTAAAAAATACAAAAAAATGTGAAGAATATAGGCCAATAAACACTTTACCTTTACCCGAAAAAATTATGGAAATGCACGTAAAAAAGCAGTTGTTACAGCATTTAGCAGATAATAATATACTGATAGAAAACCAATCAGGATTCCGGGATCACCATTCATGTGAAACATCTATTCAGTTAGTCATTTCTAAATGGAGAGAGTTGATAGAACAAAATGAAATTGTATTGGCTGTCTTTGTAGATTTTAAAAGGGCGTTTGAAACCATCAACAGAGATGTTATGATACAAAAACTAAAAAAATATGGAGTGGTTGAGGAAGCAAATAAATGGTTTGAAGACTATCTACATGACAGACATCAGCAAGTGAAAGTGGACAGTTATGTGTCAAGTAAACTAGAAGTGAAATTCGGTGTGCCTCAGGGATCCGTCTTAGGTCCTCTTCTGTTTATATTATATATAAACGACATAGCATCGTGTTTTGAAGAAGACACAATAATTAATTTGTTTGCGGATGATACAGTGATCTCTGTTTATGGAAAGTCAATTGAGGATGTACTGGCTAAGATGCAAAGACAATTAAGTCATTTTGAGGAGTGGTTAAGAAACAACTTTCTGTTTGTAAATACAAAAAAAACTAATGTTATGGTATTTGGAACTAATGTAAATGTAGAACTTATAACTAAATTAAAACTTCTGAACAATGAATTAGATTATGTTTTGGATTGTAAATATCTAGGTTTAATTATAGACAACAAATTGAAGTTTAATAAGCATATTGAATATGTGATAGACAAAATTAGTAAACGTGTAAGTTACTTCTATAGAATTAGGGATAGCTTATCTATGTTCTCAAGATTAACTGTGTATAAGTCAATTATAGCCCCACATTTTGAATATTGTTCGACCATTTTATATTATTGTAATGAGACAGAAAAGAGAGCTCTCCAAAAACAACAAAATAGGGCAATGAGAATTATTTTAAAGGTAAATAAATATACACGGATTAATAATATGTTGGAATGTTTACAGTTTATGAGTATTAAACAAAGACTAATTTTAAATAATATGATATTTATATTTAAAATGATACATAAGATGCTACCAACGTATATGTCAAATAAAATTAAGTTTGTAAATGATGTACATAGTTATAATACTAGAACAGCAACCAATATTTACGTACCTTCTGTAAAGAAAGCAGTAACCAAGCAATCGCTTTTTCATGATGGTTTAGTTCTGTACAATGACCTGCCACTACATATGCGTGCTATTAATAATATTAAGGAGTTTAGGAGAAATATTGTGCAATATGTTAAAAGTAGTTTCTAAATGTACCTGATAGAATTTATTTTTTTTTGTTCTTTTTGGATAGGCTTCTGTTTTTGTTTATTGTGTATTTTCTTATATGTTGTTGAAAATATGTAGCAGAGACTTGCTAATAAACTGTTACTACTACTAAAATCTTTGAGGGCGTAATGTGTCACTTTATAGCCCAAAGGGCAGAGTACCTTATGGTTTGCTAAGCGACACACTCGGAGTTTTGTTTGTCAGCTTGAAAAGAAATAACATCGTAGGTTGCCAAAATTATAAATCTTGCTTTAGTTGTGAATATCCCGGTCTGTCCATAAAACATTGTATACACTTTGTGCGCAATTAGCGTTTATGTGGGGGCTTCAGCCCCTCGATCCCCTCCCCTAGCTACGTCACTGTGTGAAATGATCCATTGTAGAGGTTTTATTAACAAGCTCTTAATGAACTATTAGAATGTAATTTTACAGTTTTCTGTTGTTAGAGCAGCGAAACAAAGATATTTGCCGAAATTCACATAACTTTGATTAGATGAGTGAATATATATACATGGTGTTTCAACAACATGGTATCAAACTTAAGGAGGTTATAGGGGAAGTTGAGACATACACATTTTGCATATAATTTTTTCTTTCAAATGCCCCTGCTGATGAGTTACATCCTCTTAAAGAGGGGGTTAGAATTAGGTCTTTGTCATTTTACTGAAAACTGGAAAAGAATATTAAAGTGACAATTGGCAGTTATTTTCTCCTTAGCATAGAATTTCGGCATATACCGCGTAGTATTTGTATATGAACACCCAGCATTTTCTGGCTTAATGTGCCTTGCACCTTGTGTAGTCGAGCAAAAACCCGCGCGATGGCCATGCTCTTTGGTGGCTCGTGTTGTTTGAGTATCTTGAGAACGAGGATACTTAGGCAGATTTGGCCGTTTTGCTGTTTGTGCATCCATATTCACTAACGTTTCGCAAGACCTTGCAGCTTGCATCATCAGAGTGAAAGTCGCACTAAGAACCGAAGGTCGGTGTGGAGCTATTTATAGTCCTCTGTGCCAGGCGCGCGGAGTGGCGTAACGCTGGTTGGTCATTCGAGTGCAACGTAATCCGTGGGGCGTGGACGTATGATGCACAGTGATTGTACTGCTTTAGATCGTGTATCACAGAGGTCCAAGTTTTACTAAGCTTAAAGCCATCTTCCCTGTTGATATTATTTGGATGTTTTTCTATTTCTATGGCTTCACGTATCACTCGCGGGAAGTAATGAGGTATTCTGGCAAGTACTCTGGCATGCTCAAATTCTAAAGTGTGTCCATTTGTAAATGTATACTCAGCTACGGCTAATTTTGTGAAGCGTTTGTGTTTGCAATCGCCTTTATGTTCTTGGAGTCTTACATCAACGGAACGACCAGTCTGTCCAATGTAACTCGAGCCGCAAGAAGAAGGAATGCGATATACGGCAGCGATTTTTAAACTTGGAATCTTGTCTTTTACCGATCTGAAGCCGTTACCCAAAGTTTCCTTGCTCCTTATTTTCTACCAATAGTAGAGTTATTTATATGTTTTCTAATTTTTACGTATAAATTTAAGAGGTTGAAATAAGTAACCGTTATACATGTGCACAGTTATAATATACGGTCACAGTTACAATTTCGCAGTGAATATCGCAAAACAAAAAAAACACAAGATTCCCCCATATACAGAAGTCTACAAATATACAACAAACTACCTACAAACATTAAACAAATTAATAATAAAACTACTTTTATGCAGACAGTCAAAACTAAAATCTACACCAATATGTGATATGTAAAAAATATGAAATATGTAATTAGTCATAATATATGTGATATGGAATTTAAATACTTAGTTAATTAGAAAACTGACATTTAATACGTATTGTTCAATATTATAAACTAATTGTAGTATATATTGTTAGGTTGGGTTTAAAAATATTAAATTTCATTTTATTACTAAGGGCCTAGGCCTCGGTACCAGTTACTTTCTTGTAATTGTTTTGAGGTCAGAAATAAAGATTTATTTATTATATTATTATTTTATTAGAACTTTTTATTTAAATAAAATATATTATGACGCACGAGTTATTTTGCAAAATGCCTTGCATTCTAATGGACTTTATTTTTTTACACAAAAAATATTAGTTTGACGAAAAAGCTAAAAGAGCTAAACAAGTTTTTAAATAAGTCAGGCTTTCTAGTACATATTTCTTTATGTATAATCAAACTAATAAAAACCACCCTCTTTAGGGCGGTGTAACTCAGCACAAAGAGATTTAAAAGAAAAGTTATGTGTTAACGTCCCCTATAACCTAAGTTTAACTAAGTTTGGCATCAAAATAGCATTCAAATTTAATTATTGTTGTCGATCACTTTCAAAAACAGTGCTAGCAAGTGTTTTGTTTTTGTTAAATGCCAGGAGGTGTTGAATTCCTAATCTTGGCGATTTACAATCAAGTTACTGAGATATTTTGAAAAAAAGAAATAATGGACTATTGACTTTATTGGCAGCTGATAGAGGGTAATTTATTTATTCTTGATTGCACGTTTTACACGAAGTCTTGCAATAAAGCATTCTATTTTGGATTTAAATTGGTACTTTATTTTATTTATTATAAATATTAATGAAAGGACTGTACAACTGATAAAAAACATTACCAATAACATTCCATACTTACTACCCCAAACAAAAAACTTGCAAGACCAAAATCTTGGACAAATCTTCCAGGATCACTGAAAATGGAAAAAGGGATGTCACACTTGAAACCTTAAATGCAGAGACGTGTGAAGAGCAGATCCTGGAAGTTGGGAAATTGTGTTAAAAATGTGAATTTTCTTTAAAAAAAGATGACAATAAGCCATTAATTGTTATATTTAACGTTGCTACTATTTTCTCCCATTAGAAAAAAAAGCTGATGAAATTCTGAAAGAAACAACCTATGACTGACTTAATTATAAAAATATAGATTACTGATAACACATTTCTAAGAAATAATTATTAAAGATACGTCAGCTCCCTTCATACTACCCTAAAAATACACTATACTAACAAAACAATTGAAAAAGCTGGACACATAGGATGGGAAAGCTATGAGAATGAAGAGGTTTTAATAAATAAGCAGAGTCTCCTAATCAGATACCACATCAACTTTGGTAAAGAATAAAGAAAAGAAACATACAGAACTGTGATAACTGGAAGGGTATAAGTTTATTTAACATAATGAACAACTTTTGTAAAAATGGTACTGCACAGAACAGTTGCAGTAACTGACGGAATGCTGTGAAAAGAGCAGAGTGCATTTAGAAAAGAAGAGTCACTTTTAAACCAAAATAACAAACCAAATAAACACTAGAAGAATTTCAACTATATTTGCAGGCTATAAGAAGTCATTCGATTCGCTTATACATAATTTTTATTGGTTCCATTTTAAAAGTAAGACACGTCTCACTGATTTATAAATCTTAGAAATAAGAGATATAACTGCTATGAATGTCACATTGTTCATGCGAGTAAATTGGCACCAGCATTTGCGAGTAATACAGGAGTCTGCCAAGAATGCACTAAGTCACCATTGTAGTTCCTCATGGCATTGGTTGAAGGCTCAACAATATTAATGGGTTGCAATAAAAAAATAGTTTTGTTAATGATATCAGCCTTTTTGCAGAAAAAGATATTTAACGCTGTAAATTTATGGAAAGTATCTCAACTATGCATATTACAAAAGTCATAAAAAGATGTTGAGAACGTAATTTCTTCCGGAACAAGCATCTTGTTAACAACTTTATCCAAAGTCTTTGAAAAGAAGAACAATAGTGGATTTAGAAAGACCAGGAGAACACAAAATCAGATACAGGATTCAGCAACGATGCGGGGGTGGAAACTATCTACAAAAAGATGAAAGTTACATAAAATATGCTTAAACAAAAGTTGCAAATATGAAGGAGGTATTTTTATATTTTGGAAAAGCCCTTTCCATGAACATTCTTTTAATATACTACTTCATACCCCTAAATTCAACTGTTTTTCAGATATTCGAGTTTAAACATAAAAGCAATATAAGGTCTTCAAGATGCTTTATTTAATGGGATAACATGGAAACGCCGTTCATATGCTATTTAAACACCTGAACTCCCCATAAAAGCAGGTTTAGAAAATAAAAATCCAGTAATTGTTGATACAAGAGATAATAAATAAGAAAAAACCTCCTTTTGCAGGAGTTATTCTTTATGGCACTAAAAAGCATCCCCATTTTTGCTATTCTATCTTTTAAATTGCCATTGCTATTTCTCCCACTATTTATTATCACCGCCAGGTGCTTACATGTTTTGGCTTGCCCCAAACATCTTTCTCTTAGTTTAATGCTGTGGTTTGTGTTATTTGTTTCTATAACCATTGTTTTTGATTTTTGTACATTTTTATTTATACATTTTCACTATCTCCATTTTCCAGAATACTACTTTATAATCTTCTTAAGTTCTGCCGTCAATTATTTATAGCTTTATCTAATACAACATTAAAAAGTATTGGGCTCAGGATACATCCTTGGTTCAGACCAAGAGAATAAAGAACATTTTTTTTAATTTCTCATTTCTTATTCATACACAGCTTTTGTGTCTTATATAAATTTTATATATTTTCTATCAATTCAATGCTGATTTCTCTATTATTAAAAATTCTCCATATATATTCTCTTCTTATCCTGTCGAAAGTTTTTTCCATGTCTATGAAACAAGGTGTACCTCCTTACCTGACCTTATTGCTTTCTCGCTTATTTATCTTGATATGATGCAGAAAAATATATAAATGCGAGCCAGTCTTTGTTAATTCAAAACAAAGACTGGCCCGAGCATAACCACCCTAATTTAGCTGTAAAACCCGCCGTCGGCGCTATATGATTTACTATCACGGCAAGAAAAATGTAAAAAGCGGTCTGCTTCAAATATATCGAAACAACACCAAACTCAAATCTCAGCATAAAAGCATAAAATAAACAAAAAACGCCGCTTTATTTTCAGCCCAGTGCCAATAACTGCACTTAAGATTTAAAATGTGTAAGTTCTGGGGCCTGCTCGGAACAACGAAAGGCAGGTAGCCCGTAAACGACCGTTAAAACCTGCTAATCTCGCGGACAAAGGAAAAAAAACGTCGAAAGAATTAAAAACGCCTTGTGCTGTCCAGCATCACGCCGCCAGCAGAGGCCGTCCGCTAAGCGCCGATACAGACCCGTGCAACACACGCACACAACATGTAGGAGATTACACACATGAGGATATCTCGGCGCCAGGCTACACGAACCCCACCGAGTTTGGTGTCTATATACGCAGAAAAACACAGGTAACACAACGCCACATACAGCGCGACGATGGAACCGCCCATAAAACAGTTAATCAAGAGAAACAAGAAACCGCAGATAAACAAGCAGAAACTCCCACTACATCGGCCAATAACAGCGCTGAAAATTGAAAACAAAGAACCAAGCTCCTTTATAAGTGGAGGGAATTTCGGATGGAAATCATCGAGGACTCAACGGTCGAACCAGCTAGTTCACCTTGGGTCTAACAGCACACCACAGCTCCTCGATCCGCACCACCTCTGTGCGATCAAGAGTTCGGAACGCTAACTTCAAACATATCAAGCTTTCGAGCTCGCACTTCCAAATCGTGCGGCCGACAAGCTCCAGTCTCAGCGCTCCCAACAAAGCACGACGTCTAAAGCGCTTCCAGAAGGATACCAGAACCACCACGCCTGCGAGGTCAGCTCCACAAAAAGATTTTTGCCTCAGCCCTAGCCTCACGTTCCAGAAACTTTGGCACGTCGCCTTCTCCAACGAGGGTCCATTTCGCTTCGCTCAAAGATGCTCCAAGCTTCCTGCCCGTACCAGCCGCGTGCCGTCGAAGTGTGTCTTCCTCAGTGGTCCTCTGCACGGCCTCAAGACGCCCCAAGCTCCAGGTCTGCTTCAGCTGCTTGCTGACCAGAGTGGGTCTCTGCCAGCTGCCATCTGTTCGGCTTCACGTCAACCACTAGGTCCGCCAAGTACGTGAGAAGCTCCCCGCCATGACAAGATTCGCCTGCAGGTACTAAAAGATCTGGCCCGCCGCTTCCGGCACCACTGGTCGACCCCGCTTCTCAGAGCCTCCGGCCAGCACCAACCTCGTCAAGAAAGCAGCAGCTAGTTTTCCATTAAACATGACACGTGCCTCTATTGATGAGTGGCTGAAAAGATTGAAGGCGTGCATTAAAGCCAAAGGGAACCATTTCGAATAATGTTTAAATTTCTTTGCTATTGTTATGGTGAAATGAGTCGCCTAATTCCAAAACCGGGTAACTCCATATTTTTCTCAAAATGAGTTTGTGGTGCCATCTGGTAGAGAATAGCAATGTCCTTCGACTGTGAAAATATTGTCAGGTCCAAAACCTACCTAATCCATTGAAATTTCATGTTAAAAATCGTATTTACTTCCAAAACCGGCTAATGCACACATAGAATTAATTTCAAAATCGACTAAATCCAACATAAGAAACAAATTCGACTAAATCCAAGCAGTTATCTTCATATTGAAAAAACCACAAACAAAACCGACCAAATCCAGTCAAATGCATTGAGTAAGATGCCTTACTCTTCATTGTTGGTATAAACAAACGCTGTGTCATTGAAATATATTGTGCTAATTTAAATAATAGTTGTTGTGAATTAGATGTTTTATTTTCACAATGGAAGTAGTTACAGAAACACCTCCAAATCAATCAAGAAAACGACAGTACTCTCCTGAAAAGTGGAAGAAGAATGTGGTTAAGAAATTGAGGTTAGGATTTCATTTTTAATTCTTGTAAAAGTACCTTTTATACCTTATTGTTTAAATTGCAGGTATACAGCAAGTCAAAATCCTGTATATCCAACATGTGGCCATAAGTCTAAGAGGTATATGTGTTCTACCTTATCCATGCAAGAAGTAGAAAACTTTCATAAATCGTTTTACAAATTTCCAATTAAAACTGCACAAGACAACTTTATTTTGAAGTACGTTTCTACATGTCCAATACAAAGAGTGAGAAACCCCGATTCTATAACTAAACGCTCACTAGCTGCTACATACTACATTATCCAAGATAATAAAAAAGTAATACCTATTTGCAAACAAGCATTCTTGAATATTTTAAATTTGAAGAAACACAGAGTAGAAGGAGTATTGAAAAGATTTTTTGTGAACAGTCATATGCCTAAGGAAGGCAGAGGAGGAGATCACAAGTCACACATAAAAAAAATATACAGGAAAATATAAAAAAATTTATTAAAAAATTTCCAATTTTAGAAAAGCATTATTGCCGTGGTAAGTCTCAAAGACAGTATTTAAGCAGTGATCTGAGCATCGCGAAAATGAGTAACATGTACAACAAAGCATCTGAACTTAGTATGCGTTGTAAAGAAAGTTTCTTTAGAAATGTTTTTAACAAAAATTTTAACATTGGATTTAATGCTCCACAAGTAGACGTTTGTTCGCAATGTTTAGAGTATAAAGAAAAAATTAAAATAGAGAAGGACGAAACTTTCAAACTAAAGCTAATAACAGAACTGCGAATCCATAAACTAAGGGCTAAAGCCTTTTTTAATTGCTTAAAAGAAGAAAGAGACGACTTGTTAACTATTTCGTATGACTGTGAAAAAAACCTGGTTTTACCCAAAATTCCTGACCAAATAACTTACTATAAAAGGCAATTGTACCTTTACAATTTTAGTGTTGTTATTGGATCGTCAAAAAGTAAGTTGACAAAAGAAAACGTTTATATTCATTCATGGCTTGAGACTGATTCCTGTAAAGGATCAAACGAAATTTCATCTGCTGTTTATGACCTCCTAAAAAAAATGGATGTTCCAGAAAATGTTAAGGAAGTTAGACTGATGTCAGATGGATGCTCAGGGCAAAATAAAAACAGTACTGTACTGGCTATGTGTGCAAAGTGGTTATCGATGGCTCCACGGCATGTAAAAAAAGTTCAGATTATATTCCCAGTCAGTGGCCATTCATTTCTACCGGCGGATAGGGTGTTGGCTTTCATTGAAAAAAAAGTAAAAAAGCTTGACACTATAATACTTCCAGATGTGTATTACGATATTTTCGAAAATTATGGAACCTTAAAAAAATTGGGAACCGACTGGCATGTCCAAAACTGGAAGACAGAAGCTACAGCAGTTGTAAAGGCCACAGGGTCTCTCCATTTCAAGATTAATTCGTGCAAACGATTAATATTAACACGTTCCCGAATAAAAGGCGGAATTCTAGTTAGAGGAGAACCAAACTACAATTCTGATGTAAATAACGCAAAACCCATTTGTAAAAAAAGGGAAAAAAATATCGTTCATAAATCCTCAAAACCTTGATATTAAATCTGGTGTGACAATCAAGCCAAAAAAGCTAAAAGACGTTGACGAACTGTTGACAAAACACTATGGGGAAAATTGGATGGAAAGAAGTGAAGCACTGGGCTTAGAATACTATAAATCAGTGCTTCAACCACAAAATAATAATATAGAGGAAAACGAAGAAAAAGATAAAGAAGGTGAAGCAAACGAAGAAGAGGAAGATGAAGAATACTGTGTTCGTGACGAGCTTGAGGAAGACAATGTTGTGTGACATATTTAAAATTAAACTTTTTTTTTACTAATAGTACGTTTCCTATGTTTAAAGTTTTTTTTCGTAGTATTATAGGTATTATGTTTTTTATGTTTTTTGAGAATAAGATTTATTTGGACTTCTAATAAAAGTTATTATTATTATTACTATTATTATTATTATTATCATTATTATTATCATCATGACTAATATACAACGAAATAATATTTTATTATCACTCGTGGCTAGAAATATTAAACTGAAACACAATTTCATTTCCAAAACCGGTTAAATCCATTATTCGCTTCCAAAATCAGGTAAATCCAAACTATTTTTGTTCATAAAATGTTTATTTTTTTAAATATTTGTATGTTGTTGACTGTTCACTAGTCACCTAATTTTTTACTTTTATTTTAATGCTATTACAATTGTTCAATAGTTTGTACTCTTTGTGCAGCAGTTTTTTGGCTCTCCTGAAAAATTTGTTAAAATGGAGTTACCCGCTTTTGAAAATAGGCAACTCAAATATGTTTGTAACAGTATTTATGGCAAGACTAGATAATATGTTCAAATACTTTAGCAGGCGCTGAAATCTACATCAGATTTAGGAACACTTTTGTGCAATAGTGGCACTTTTAATTCCTTTCAAATTTGAGGAAAAGTTGCAGAATTAAGTGCTAAATTATACAGTGACTTTATAAGGACAGTGCGGTCAATTCGAAGTGGCGGCCATTTTGAGTCGTTTACTTTACAACCTGCATAGGAAAATTTTATAATAATTCGGTTGAATTCAATAATGCAGGCAGTGACTGTAAATAAACAGGCATATGAAATGTAGAGTATAGTATTTTAAGCAAAAGCAGAATCGGACGCGAGTTATTTCACACCGACGACAAACCTAAAATTTTAGGCATCGTCGTGTAAATTAATTCGCGGAGTTTTGGTTTGGACATCGCCGAAAACACACAGATAAGAGTGCAACAGTGAGAAACGGCAGGAACAGCGACATTAATTATAAATAGTGGGGAAATTGTTAGAACTGGACACGCAATGGCTTAGCGAGTCTCAAATCGCCGGCATGTCAAACAAAATACAAGAAAGCACAAGCGCTACGATAAGAAAAGCAAAACCAAAATACAGCAGGTCAAACAAATCTAAACAGCTGTGAATCTGAAACACCAAAGTTTTATAAAAAAAACTTTAAAAGTGAACAATGTGGTAGGTGTTATGCCGTTACGCGGGCTTCGTATAGTACGCGTCTCTTTTGACCACGACCAAAACCAGCTGCCAACACAAACAGCCCTGACCAGTATTCTCGCAGAGCTCGGATTGCGCGAAATTTTCAATAGGCGCGCAAAATCTGTGAACACGGAGCAAAAAGACAAATAAACACGGAAAGAAATAAACGTGCAAGAGATAAGGATAACGACGAAGAAGAAGCAAAACGAGGAGCAAAATACAAGAAGTTTTTAGTCACAGTAAAAAAGACATTAAGATCTCCACAACGATCAAAAGAACAACACGATAGGAAAAAATCGACAAACGCAGTAATTAGTAACGCATCAGACAACACCGAAAAAAATAAAGAACCAAACACATACAGGAACTATAGTAACAGAAGTAGAATGAAACGGACCAATTCGTGCCACCTGTATTTACCTATTTCATACCTTTTTATTATATACCCAATTATTGATAAAGCCTGACAGTATGTGTTATTATGTCCTATTCAAGTAGCATCGCATTATAAATAAGAAACGCCAGACTATAAAGTCCCGAGTGCGAACACACCAGTGAACACGTGCGGGAATGTGAGATCCCTGTAATGTAATTCGGGGAACAAAGAACAGTGGATTCGAAACGATGCTGGGGCCCGCAAGTGAACTCATTCGCGCTCAAGTTTGTAAAAGGTGCGGGTCGACTGTTTCGCTCCCAAGTTGGTAAAGAGCGCGGGTCGACATTTTAAAAGTGTTTTTGAGGGTTTGCACGTGCAAACCGCAGAAGACGTGCATCTTTAAGCAGAGGCCAAGGTGTAAGCTATTCAGTTGAAATAGCACAGAAGCGAGACTGCGGTGTTCCAGTTCGACATCGCTAGAAGCGGCGATTTCGACCTAAAGAAGACACCCAACACTGTTCCCGTTCTTTGATGGACGTATTGAAATAAGGTTAGTTCCTGCTTGTAACCTCGCGACGAAATAAGAAAGCAGTTAGCAATTGTAATTAATAATTGCGCAACTGTTGGCGATGTGTTTGCTGCCCAGATAATGGGGAAGCACCAACAGCTAAATCACGCAGGCATCACGTCATTTGCTGACTCGGCGCCCAGGGGTCCAAAATAGCGACACGTCCTAAAGAACCGACAACTTCGCGTTCAGGCTATTTGTGTGTGCGGAATTGTTTTATACCTTGCGCTCGTGAACTTTGACTTTGCATGCGCTACTGAACGTTTAGGATCCAGTTAAGGCATTTTCCCTTGTGCATCGCACAACTGTTTTATGTACTTGTTCTTATGTATTTTTTTGTGTGTGTCTATGTTTTTTACAGATTATATGTATTCATGTGAACTGTTGGGTTTTTACTACCAATGGTGTTTGCATTTGTAAGTACAATATTTCAGGTGACCACAAGCTAACCTCAAACAATATTAGCTTTACCTTAACTACACTGACGATGTTAATAGAGCCTCATAGCTCACCGACTGAATAAGCTAGCGAACCAGGGAATTGTAACGTGATAATTCAGTTAGTGTGTAGGGCTAGGCAAAAGGCCGTGTTACAAGAATCATGGAGTAAAAAGCACAAGAAATTATGGCGACAAAGAACAAGCTAAGAATTACAAAAATATACATTGACCACGACCTGACAGTAGAAGAAAGAAGAATACAGAAAGAATTAAAAGCATAGGGAGAGAGGAAAGACAGAAAGGCACCACAGTGAGGATTGGCTATCAAAAAATAACAATTAATGGTGAAGAATATAAATGGGATAAGAAAGAAAATGGAGTGGTAGTGACTGGAGCAAAAGCGCAGGCAAGTCACATCTCAAAAAAGTCAAACAAAACCTAAGACATCGATGATGACACAAGCAAGTAAGATACAGGAAAAAACGATACAAATAGTGACATAAAGACGGACTATGGCAATGAATATGGAAACGAGTACAGGAATAAACTGCTCAAGTACAGGTCTAAAGAGTAGCTTCAGCACTGCGAAAACATTAAGTATTATAGTGCACCCAGAATGTGTAGTTCAAAACGTGACCACCGAACTTCTGTAGATGGCGCCAAGTGGACAAGCCGCCACTGTGCTACAATGCTTGGAAATTTTGCAAAGTGGAAAATCGCCACCTTTCGCCAGAACCAAATAGCGCATGAAGGTGCTCGGGACTTTAGCAACAACTTTGCCCCCTTTCAAAATTTCAATATCTGTAGCCGTTCGAAAGTTACAGGCGATCCAGACAGACAGACAGACAGACGGACGGACGGACAAAATGTTCGCATAAGTACGCTGAAGCTACTAATAACAGAGGGAAAAAGGTAGAGCTACAAATGAAAAAACCTAAGTTACGTATAGCCACTTTGGACCTATGGGAAAGCTACGAGCAAGGGGCTCTAAAGAATTTAGTGTCGGTGACTGAATGGAACCTCCCAGCCGAGGTGATAAATGGAGCAGAACAGACTCTACGAAAAGGGAAGGAAGGTAAAAAAGAAGAGTGGTTTAACGCGGACTGCAAGAATAGTATACTAGAAAGAAGTAAGGCCAGGCTAAATTATCTACGTGTCACAAGAGGACAAAAAAAAATATGAGGAATCAAGAAGGAACGCCAAGAGAATACGTAGAGTTGCAAAGAGATAAGAGTGGGAAAAAAATTGGAGGAAGTTGAAAACAAGTTTAGAACAAGGGAAGTTAGAAAGTTCTACTGAGGAATTAAAAAAGTAAAGAGCGGTTACCAACATAATAAACTGCAATGTAAAACAGGGACAAGTCAGGGTATATGTAGGGTATAAATAATTGTTGATAAAAATGGTGGAAGTATGGAACCATACTTTTAAATATCATATTTAATAACTATTTAAATCATATTTGTTATTATTATTGAATTGCCTTAAGTTTGAAATAATAAACTTTTCCAATAAAAAAACAGTTTTTTTTTGTATAACTTTGTTTAACAACGCACAACTTTGAATTAGCATTGTCACTTTGAAATAAAAGTGCTTTACTTCCATTTATAAACATTGAGCTTTTCGATGATATAATAGTCATTTGAAAATATTAATGACTGACGAATATACGAGGCTATAAAATCTGTACCGCTTTTTTTTGCCCACTGTGTATTTAGGTCAAAAGAAATTTCACGAAATACTAAGATTAGAATTTACCAGACTATCCTAAGAGCAGTAGTTTTATACGGTAGAGAAATGTGGACCCTCACTCAAAAAATAACAAAGAAGATCGAGGTTTGGAAAAGTAGAATGCTCAGAATGATTTTTGGTGGAACCAAGGTGGGTAATGAGTGGCGCAGAAAAACAAATGAAGTAACGGAAATGTACTAGCAAGTAGCCATAATCCCGTTCATCAAAGCGCAGAGAATTAGATGGCTGGGACATGTGCCGGAGAACAGACGTACGAGAAAAGTAATGAAGAGGGAAGGAGGAAGAAGACGCAGAGGAAGGTACCGAATGAAGTGGTTAGAGGCCGTAAAAGAAGACTTACGTATGCCGCAAGTAGGGAACTGGGAAGAGAAAGCCAAACAGAGAAGCCAGTGGAAAAGAATAGTAAAGAATACGATGAGTCTGTAACTGTGTATTTTGTAATTTTAATTTAAGTTATGGGCATTTATGGCTTGTGTATGGTCTTATAACATATGAGCAAGTGAAAATGAAATCAAGCTTGGCTTTGAAAAAATTAAGTCATGTGCTGCATATATGTAATACTTACTATATTGCTAGCGGCTATGAGTGGGAAACTCACGAAGGAAGTGAGACAGACAACCAACTCTTCAATGTATAATGGGTGAGCTGTGTGCAAGCGCGGTGGCGTCATCCGCCCAATCGGGAAGTGGTCAAGTTTAAAATTCGCTTCTAAAGGCGGAGTTCAAATTTTCACGCATGCGCACGAGACGCGTTATACTCCAAGTGATATTATGTCGGCGCCGTAATGTTTTCAGGCGTTCCGAGGCCCTACTAGCAATATATGTATAATACATATATGATGTGCTGTATTACTTCTGATGTTTTTTATTTAAATATGACAGTTATTATAATAGTAGCAGTGTCAAGTTGTTTAAATTACCAAATTTTAAATTACACATGTTTAATAAAGAACAAAAAGTAGCAGATGTAACATTGTTTAAGTGTTGGTTTTTTCAAATAAAATTTTGACATTACAGTTGGTGACTGTTATGCAATGGTTTAGGTTATGTATGTGTATTTCATTCTAGAACACTAACATAATGTGAATTAATAGAGAGTTTTAGCACTTCGACGTTAAACTTCCCGTTAACGATAAAGCCACGTGACTAGTAACGATAAACTTTTACGGGAGGGTATCATTTTAAAGAGTTTGAGCACAACAACAGCAAACGGTATTTGAACATAACCTCACAATCTGGCAAATATTGAAAGGTAGTATACTTCCTCAGTTTGTTAATTATTGGTAAGTAAATACAAGGAGCAGTAATTACCTAAATAACATAACTATTACAAGAAATTAGGCATCGTAACGCAACCTCACAAACCAATTTAGCGTTTACGGTAAACCTTTACGCTATTCGTAGTGAAATAACGTGTTCCGATAAGTGTTTAGCGTTACGGTATTTTCTGCGCCTGCGCAGTTGCCTTAAAATAGCGTTAGCGTATAACGTACAAGGTGCTCAAACTCTCTATTAACAGACATATGCTTCAATTTTCAAAGCCAAGCTTGATTTCACTTTCATTTGCTTACATGTTATATATTTATATCTCCCTTCAAATGATAACAGTAACAGCAATTAAAACTTTTACGGGTGATTATCTACAAGTAACTTCAATTTTATCAAAAAACTGTTTTAAAACGACGATACTGAAACTAAAAATAATGGTTTTCAGTTGAAAATATCTGAAATATCACTCCAAATACTTGTGTAAATGGCAGGAATCGTGTCTACTCCATTCACTCCATTTGTTACTCTATAGTAGGCTTTCCATGTGCATTATATTTTAACGGTGTAACTGACATTTAGTAACAAAATATTACTAAAGTCAAAATTATTGCTCTGTTAACATTTAGTTTGCATTCTTTTTATTTTTGTGTATAAAATAACACAAGTGTACATCAATAATGATACTAGATTTCTTTTGATACTTAAGCCATCTTCAGTAATCGAGCTACTTTAGATAAGTTATAAAATGCCAATGTCTTATTTTGACATTAGTAACTTTTTGTAACTGAATATGCGTACACTGTTAAAAATATTCAATGGGATATTGAAACGACTCAAAATGGCAGATATCGAAACAGCCATTCAGAAACCTCACTGTCGTTAATATAGCCATTGTACTAAATTATACAAATAAAGCAGTGGTAACTTAAAAAATTCTGCACGCTCTTTTAGGATGCCACACTATTCATTTGAATTTGGACGTCTCCACTTCTGCCTTCCCTACTTTTGTGTTTTATATATGTCCAGAAGTTTGTAATATTATTTTATTTAGAAACTTTAGTCGCATTTATGTTTTTTTATATTCTGCATGTGTCAATAATTTCAACCTGTGTCTCAACATTTTATACTTCTTGTAGTGATGGTCAGACAAATGTTTATACAGCAAGCGCCCGATAACGTAAACAACCTGTACAGTTCGATAACGTAAAGAGTTCTTGGCGACGGTTAGTCGCCAATTTATGTAGGGGATTCCCCTCTGCAACATAGCTGAGTCGATCGGATGTGTATTACTTATGGCTGTCGTAATATGTTTTGTTTTTTATTGTGTTCCTTTTAATAATGTGCCTATTAATAAAATCATGCTCGCTAATGCAAACCTTTTGCAGATGTGAACACACTTGGTTTGAATTAGTTTACGTTATCGAGCGTCTGTTGTAGTTTCTATAGGTTTTTTGTCTCTGTACCGGGTGATCAAAAATGGTTGTGATTTTTTTTCTTAGGTTGATACTGTTAATGTTGGTTACCCTGCTGTCAATTTTGGTGGCACTGTAAGTCTATGTCAAATTCGAGGTTATCAGGTTAGGTTTTCCGTCAATTTTGACACAGACTGACGCAAAACCTAACCTGCTAACCTCGAATTTGACTTAGATTTACAGAGCCACCATAACTCTTAGATAACGTTAAAAAAATTGGTTGTTTTTTGGCCTTGAGATTGTTCAATTATCTAAAAACAACACACTCGAAAAAAATCTCAATGAAATCTTACTTAATTTCCGAAAAAATAGCACTTTTTGGATTTTGACAACTTCAAAAAAACCCCATTTTCTAAATAAGTAAAAATCACTCGGTATGTGTGATAGGGGCTAAATAGGTTTTTAGACAAGCACAACTTATTGACGTAAAAAGTTTTTTTGAAAAATCAAAAATAATTTTTTTTTCATATTATGCCGACTTTTTGGGGAACACTGTAGAATTAAAAAATAGCTATTTATGTATCAAGTGTTTTTTAGACTAGACGCTAACGCTTGTAGGGCACCACATTCTGTGTGAAGAACACTAATTTTGCAACGTGTTGCATACATGATTTTCTGTAATTGTGAGTCATATGAATGACTGGAAAGAAAGTAAGGACAAAGATAACATTACAATTGCAGTGTTTCTTGACTTAAAGAGGGCATTTGAAACTGTAGACAGACACAGACTAATCTATAAATTAGGAAAAGTGGGTATTGAGGGAAATGTACTAAAATGGCTTAAAAGTTACTTGAATGAGAGAAGGCAGAAGGTAAAGTGTAATGGAATAGAGTTTGAAGAAATTGAGACTACCTATGGTGTGCCACAAGGTAGTATACTCGAGCCCCTATTATTATTTATATAAATGATATTATTGAATCGGTCAAAAGGGCAAAAATACATTTATTTGCGGATGATGCTGTAGTCTACATTTCTGGAAATGATATAAAAGAATTAGTAAACATATTAAACCAGGAACTTCAAGTAATGCCTTCATGGTTGAACATAAATAAACTGAAACTCAATGTCAGCAAAACAAAGGCAATGATATTTGTTAGAGGGAAGAGAAGGACTGACTGGAATGAAGATGAAATCAGAATATGTGTGGATGGAAACCAAATTCAAATAGTGGAGGAAATAAAATATCTGGGAATAATTGCAGATAAACAGCTCAAATTCGACAAACATGTTGATTATGTATCGAAAAAGTTAGATAAAAAAATAGGAATTTTAGGTAGATGTAGCACTTACCTTTCTCTTAATACAAGAAAACTGATTTAGAATACTATTGTACTGCCTCATTTCACTTATGCTTCTACGGTATTGAATTTGGCAAGCAAGAACGATATGAGTAGATTACAAAAGTTGCAAAATAAAGCAATGAGGATCATCTTAAGATGTGATCGGAGAACTAATATTAATGTAATGCTTTCTAGGCTTCGTTGGGTAGGTGTATCTGATTTGTGTAAAATTAATTCTTTGATTTTTATTCACAGTATTAGATGGGGGGAAGTTCCTAACTACTTTGTGGGCTTCTTACAGACTTTTGAGGATACTCATGGTTATAAAACCAGAAATAGATGCAATTATAAGGTTAATAAAGTTAATATCAACGAAACTAAAAATTCACTATTTTATAAAACACTTCTGCTATACAACAATTTAAAAAACGAAATAAAAGAGTTACCATTAAAGCAATTTAAATGTAAAATAAGAGAATTGTATCTCAATAATAGTTGCTAGTCAAATGTTGTGATCTGTAGTTTATTGTGATATGTTTTTTCATTTTTTCACTTTTTCGGCAGCTTGTTATTTAAATTATTTAAAATTTTTCATGTATTTATATTATTATTTTGTAAATGCTCTGTAATGCTTATGTAAGCAAATAAACAAACATTATTATTATTATTAATTTTTACAGTAAACAAATCTACAAAGTTGTTCTAAATTTTCATATTAGCGCTAGTGTCAATATGAAATCTCATATTGCAACTAGTGCGAATATATGCATCATTTTGACGTTGAAAACGACAATAAAATGTTATTATATTAGGTCAAAATTACAGAAAAACTTTTTTTAGATGTTAAGATAAACAACAGATCCTTAAGAAAATATTTTATGTCGTCATAGTTTAGTAACAATGGAAGCTTAAAGTTATCTGATAAAGTCATGACATATTACATTCGCTATTGTAGAATTAAGGAGGTTTATTAACGTCTATTGTTAACGTTAAAAACAGACTACTGTAATTTCTGCCATTCAATTTACATTATTTTTAATTCTTTAACAAACACGCTATAAATCTAAACATTTTAATATGCTCTGTGCTGACTTTAATTTTTACTGATATAGTACTTCTTAAAATTCTTCCAATTTTTACTTCCAGTCCACTACGCCTCTTTGTTCGTATTTAATTTTCTTAACTGCTAAATTTGAATTTAACAAATACTAATAAAAACTTTCACTGGTGATTTGGTGAAGAGCATATCTTCGGTCAACTTTGTTGTGTTAGTTTCTCTTCAAGGCTATTGTGGTATTGGTATTGTGGTTAGGGGTTTTTAGCGAATTGTGTTAACAAACACTAGGCGGAAGCAATCTGTGGTCGACACCCTTTTTATGATAAACGAGTCAAAGATGAAAAATATAATTTGGTAACAAGCCTATTTCTCTGGCAAAGAAGACATATTTCCAATCGAAAACAATCTTATTTATACTTATTACTAATAGCAAGAGAGAAAGCTTTTGGTAGTAGTTGACGCCCCGTTTTTGAGCCGCTTAAATTTTTAATATTTTAAAAACCATCAAGAATCACAGTTAATAACTGTTATTACTATATTATTGTTCCCATTTATTCATCGATGTATATACGTAATTAATATATGGAAATCTCTGACTTCTACTTTAAAATTAAATACTCTAATAAGCTATTCAACTTCGTTTCCTGTTTTGCCAACACTTTAATGTTTCAACATAACATAAATTCACTGTGTATCGAGTATTATTAAATACTACAGCTTTTTTTATTTACACCACTTACTTTTTTTGCTTGTTTAAGTAATAATTTACGGTATAAAAATAAATCTTCTAATTCCTAGCAAACAGTAAATATACATCAAATAAATTGTTAAAAAATAAGCTTAGCGAGAGGGAAATTTTTATCTGCCTCCCTGGGATTTCCATTCTGGGGCAGGTCATGCGACGTTGCAGTGTGTAGCCCAGTTAGGTTAGGTTAGGTTGAAATCTGGTCCGGTCAGTAGATATGCAAAATTCTACATAAGCACTTCTCAATGAAGGTGATTAATGGTTTTCATGACCATCTATGTCCTGCAGCAATACACCAGAACAGATTTCACATTAGTATTAAACAGCCTTAATTTTGACTTTGTAGAGATCGGCCGGAAGACCATATTTTACGGAGAATTCTAGATTCCATGTGAAATGTCTGTTTTTTGCTGTTTATGATATTGGCATGATATATAAATGACTCTTTCAATTGCCTTGTGTATATACAAGCGGTTGTAGTTTTGCGTCATTAAGCAAAGGTCTCTTGCTTTGCTAATGTTGATGTTGTTTCATGTTATTTAAAGAGTGTATGAGCAGACTAGTCCAGGTCTTCCAAGTTGTTTGTTTTGGTAAATACAGAGTTAAGCACAATGCTGAATAATAACGGAGACAGAATTTGCTCATAAGAAATATATCTTATTAAATTTAAATATATTTTTTCTATTCTATGCTTAACTTTGGCGTACAAGCGGTTCTACCTTAGCGTCTTCTGTACCAGAAATCGGGACATTAGTATAACAAATTATGAAAAATTCAGTAATCTGTCTATGAATAAGTCTTTTAAACATTAAAGCAACAATTATTCCTGCAACAAATGCGAAGACAAAGGTAATGAAATCTCTGAAAATAAAAGAAATAGATAACGTAAAGGCGGCATTACGCAACAATAGTTAACGTGCAAACGCAAAGAAATGTAAAGATAATAAATATCAAGCTTGCGATTTTTAAATTACACAAAAGCAAACAACCACCGCAGCAGTTGAAGATTGAACATTTAAATAAACACCAGAAAAATTATTAGATATAACTATGAAAGTGGTGGATCCTCGATTGAGGACAGGAAGAGAAAAAGACTTGAAGAGGAGGAAATCCTCAGTAAGAGTAAAAAGAGCTGGATCACCAGGAAAAACTAAAAAAATCCGCAAAAGCAACAGAATTGCACTGCGTTCAAAAAGAGCAGCAAGGAGAATTTTGAAAAATGAGAGAAGAGCTAAAAGAATGAAAAAATGATCAAAAAGCATATCACAGTCAAGTAACCGCACTACAAGAAGAAATGAATAGAAAAAAAATGGTGATAGAGCAAGGAGTAAAAAATGTTACAGAGAATGAAAAAGATGGAAACTTAGTAGCACAAGAAAAACAAAGGAAGACAAATAACACAAGTACATAAAAAAATAGAACAATAAGTATGTGAAATGTACAAAATGAGAACAAATGAAGAAAAGTAAATAAAAATAAGCTGAAAGGACAAAGAATAATTATTCGCAATGAAACCCATATTGATTCAAAACAAAATTAAAAAGATAGCAAAAGATGAGTCAGGATTGAAAAAAAGTAGGAAGAGAATACAGAAAGGTAACAATAAAGAACAAGGCATATGAATAGAATGATTAATTGAAAAGCATCAAGCAGATTTCAGAACCAGAGCTAAAAGTCAAAAAACTAACAGAATATGGACAGGACAGAACTGTGAAAATGCCTGCGAGGCAATAAATATGGGTAGTAATTTCGTATAATATTTATTCACACTTTGAACTATTAAACATTATTTTTTAACACAATCCCCCAGGGGCGGACTGGGACTAATAGGCCCAAGATGTTGGGCGCCTGGGGGGGCCCGCACGAGGTTGTGCGGTATAGCTCGGGCTCGGGCCAAAGGCAATACCACTGAAGCCAAATTTTTTTTTCGCTGGTGTGATAAGTTTCATGGCCTAAAACGCTATTTTAGGACGTGATTAACAGGGGCCAACTAGTAACAACCACCTACTAGTAACACTACCCGAGCGCGAAATTCAAATACTAATCGAGTGGGGTTTGGATTTTTTTAGTTATACACAAAGAAGCATTTACATCAATAAGATATTTCCAGTGCGGGCGGGGACCCCGGGGCCGAAATGTGCCTGTGTGAACGTGCTAGTGGTGTTGCATTTTAGTTTAAGCCCCTCGTCAGAGCTGGGAAAATTACTTTTAAAAAGTAATTAATTACTAATTACCAATTACAACCCAGTGAAGTAATTTAATTACCAGAGATTCAATTACTCACAGGAAATAGTAATTGTAATTTTACAACAATTACTTTCAGTAGAAATTATTGTCAAATAGTTGTATTTAGTAGAACTTTCTTGCAAGTTACAACTATCATTAGTGTCGGTTCGATTCGTAATCGTAATTAGGGTTTCCAGTCCCGGGATCCTACCACAAAAACCGAGTCCCGGGACCACAGCCAGAACAGGCGAAGTCCCGGGACCATGTCAACCTGCGTGCGTATACTCGATATCAGAGAGTTAGGACGGGTATTCACAAGCTTCCGGCGTATTACTCATGCCTCTTGCACAATCTGCATTATTTGCGTTTTGCGTAGGCAGGAGCAGGAGAGGTAATATTTTCGGTAGGTTAGAATTAAACCTGTGTGTTGTTTGAGCCACATTTGCATATAATCTTCGATTGATGTATTTCTGTTTTTTTTTTGTTGGATTTAGATATGTGCGAAGAAGCTGAATAATTTATATTTTTGGGTTTTAAGTGTGTTCGTTATTTGTCTGCTAAAGCGTTACAATTAGAATGAATTCCGATTCGCAACCTACCCTCATTCTACATTAAAAAATAACGATTTGAAGTCAATATGGCAACAATTTTATATATTGAAGATAAAACAATTGGCGAAATGTAAAGTCGGTTCTTACAAAATTATCATAAGCAGAGGCAGCTTGACGAAAGGATTACACAAGCACTTTGCAGTTCAAACAAAAGCAAAAAATGAAGAGCGACAGACATTTTTAGTACCAGAAGAAAGTGATGAAGTTGTAAACGAGCCCCAACGCAAATTATCAGCACAGAAATACTTTATTTAACTTAAAACACTAGTTTTTCTTTGGAAATTGCATTCGGAAATTTCACCTGAACACTATTTCCCTTTCGGACCATTTTCGGGATCTTCGGGACTAGTCCCGGGACTTGAAATTTTGCTCGCAAGTCCCGAAAACAGTTGTGGTCCCGGGACTTGGAAACCCTAATCGTAATATAAAAATGCTAAATTTTTATGTTTTGTTAACTATAGTAACCTACATACTTTATCACTCTTGATTTTTTCCTTCCTTTTACGATAAAGGAAGTATTGGATTCACCCCAAAAATACATTTTTGAATTCAGCTTAAGAGTTTAGAGAAAATTTGTCTCTTCAGCTAACACTCTATTTTGTACCGTTTTTATAGAATTTGTAATTTTTTGAAATTTTTGACAAATGCTTAAAAATTAAAAATGAAATTTTTGACTAATTATAAGATCACTGTAAAAGGAAGTTGTGTGAGTGTATCACACCAGATTTTTGATAAGTAAATGCATGTATGTTCTGCTGTGTATAATCAAAACAAGACTGGACCAACAACTGAGTCTTGCGGTACGCTGCTCGTCTGGGGCATGGTATCAGAGTAGCTATTTTCGACTCTTACAGCTAAGGTCCTGCCTGACAAGAATGTTTTCAACCAACTTAATAACTCTCCATTAACACCAGAATGTTCAAGCTTACTAAGAAGTCAGCAATGTGGGACTTTGTCAAAGGCTTTGCTAAAATCGAATGACAGCATGAGATCATTTAGTGAAGTCAGCAGCTTAGACAGAACAGATCTGCCAGGGAGGAAGCCATGTTGACAGTTGGGTATTCTGTTGGTACCAAGTAAATATGATAGTAATTTATCTACAACGATTCTTTCTACAACCTTGCAAATGATGCTTCCTAAACTGATGGGCCGGTAGTTGTTTGCGTCAAACTTGTCACCTTTTTTGAAAATAGGAGTCACTGTCGACTGCGGTATCAAGTGAATTCTTAATTATTGTGAAGACTGGGTGACTCAACTTGGCAGCACAGGTTTTAAGCAATTTTGCGGTAATATTGTTGGGACCTGGTGAGGATGTTACGGTATTAAATTGTCTTTACGACACCCGCTGATCTGTGACTATCGGATGCTAAACAAATCCGGGAAATGGGGCACGCTCACCCTGAGAGATCGTTAAAACAGGCTAAAGGCCTCGGCTCGAATGCGCTCAGGGAGATGGAAGTGGGTCAAAACGGTACGCCACAGGGCAAGCGTGTCAAGGTATATACTGGGTAATGTTAAAGAAATGGGCGCCACCCAGTCTGACTCGAGATATCCACATGCAACCGGACCTGGGCGATTAGACGGGGCGAGAAGCACTCTCAGTACTCCTTCGGGAAAATACTCAAATAACTATTTCGGGAGCCACGGTACAGTACCAGATGCGACCACCTACCTGGAATACCTCTCCTCCGCGTCCGGGCCTCACCTCACAACTGTTGTGACACAGTGACACAGTCACCCTGCTTCTATCTACAATTCAAAGCAAAACCAGTGTTTATGCTGACATAAAATTGTATGCAAATCCAGTATCTACCTCAACATTGCAAATGGACCTCGACACGGTTACTTGTTGGTGTTCAACATGGCTTCTCCCGTTAAATGTTACGAAATGTGTTGTGATGAACCCAGGGAAGAGAAATCCAAATACAATATATTTTATGGACAACACACCACTTAGCACTGTAGACTCTCAAGTGGATTTGGGAATTACCATTACGAAGGACTTGTCGTGGTCTAACCACATACTAACCATTGCCAAAAGGGCTAGATCCAAAATGTATCTCCTTCCAAAAGTATTGCCAAACTCGTCACCAGATTTAGCCCTTAAAAATTATACTACTTATATTCGACCGCTGATTGAGTTTGCATCCCCTGTATGGTCTCCGTGGCTCCGTCGAGACATGCAAGTCCTAGAGAAAATACAAAGAGCAGCAACTCGTTGGCCCAGACAGCTTAGACACTTATCCTACAAGGCTAGGCTTAAGTCACTAAATCTGACAACGCTTGAGACCCGAAAAGAGCGGGGTGACTTAATTCAATTATATAGATTCACCTACAATCTGTTTCCTTCTGCTGAAAATATGGTAGAACTATCTTTAGATCCCCGCTTACGTGGTCACAGCTTCAAACTCAAAAAATCGGGAGTGTGCTCCCCTAGACTTTCTCGCATTCGCCTTGGTACTTGGTATAAAATTGTATTCATCGCGCTCCGCCATGGTTTTAAATAGGGTTCGATTATGTTCTTCGATCGAGATCCTTTTAACATGCATTGCGGTGCGCGGCAATGAATGATCTTTCACAGAAGATTTTACCAATTAATTGTTTTCTAGCAAATTTGAAAAGTTTATTGCAATGTATATACATACAGCGATACAATTACATTTTCAGGTAACCACTACCTGTTTAGGTAAAGTGCCGCTTTAGGTTAACCTATCATACTGAAATTTTATATCTGGAAGTTTTTCTCAATAATAAATGTATGTGCAAAATTTCGTGCAAATACCTTGAAGCAAACTGGTACTTTACTTGAATGGATACCGCTACCTGTTTAGGTAAAATGCCACTTTCGGTTAACCGATCATGCTGAAATGTAATATCTGGTAGTTTTTCTACATAAGAAATGTATGTACAAAATTTTGTTCAAATATCTCGAAGCAAACTGGTACTTTACTTGAATAGGTACTGCTACCTGTTTAGGTAAAGTGCCACTTCCGGTTAACCGATTTCGCTCAAAATTTGATAGGAATCTACAAATTTTGAATAATGACTATGTACATAATTTCCAAGGGTCTAGCTTATTTCGTTTTTAAGTTATCGTGTTCACACACACACACACACACACACACACACACAGAGACATAATTCGAAAAATGGTTTTTTCGGACTCTAGGAGGTCTAAAACGTCAAGATTCGTCAAAATCTCGAAGTCGATTTTTTTGACGATTACAATACTTTCTCTATGCGAGAAAGTAAAAAGAACCCTTTAGGACATCTCACCGCCAACACTTCATCTCGAACAGAACTTTTCAACAATGGAACGATCTTAGTGATGATATAGTGACTGCACCGTCGTTAAGTGTTTTTAAAAACAAAGTCGACTCATACTTGAATCCGCAGTGAAATGCCTCTCGGGATTTGTTGTTCATTGATGTACACACTAGATACATTTTAAATTCATATGTCTCTTGGATAATTGTTTTAATTTAGGAATATTTGTTTAATTTAGTTATATTTCGTAATAGGTTTATTGTATGGTAATTTACAGCGTGTTCCAAATTTTTATTTTAGTATTTGTGATTGTTTATATAGTGTTACTTTGGAATCCATACTAATTTTCTCTAATTTTTCTATTTGAATGCATAACCGTAATACAATTTATTTTTTGTACTGTGTTTATAGGTTTATACGCAGCATGTAAAGTTTTGTAATAATAATAATAATAAAGTTGGTCATTCTGTATATCGCAAACCTACTCACACTGAACGCTATCTACATGCCGATTCCCGCCATCATCCTTTTCTTCTTCTTCTGATGGGGCTTGCTGTAAGCTGCACTGAGACCTATTGGTCCATTGTGCTCCCACCTAATTTGTTATGGGTCTCGTTCGAAGAGGCCGGTTTCCAACGCGAAGGAAAGAATCCTACCCATAGGAACGTCCCTTATTGCCTGGGGTTCCACCAGGCCGGCTCCAAAATGTTTATGTCGCAGTGTTAGGAGAGCCACACATTGACATAAAACATGAATTGAGGTTTCTTCCTCCAACTGGCACTTTCTGCAGGTGGCATCATTTACGATTCCAATTGTGAATAAGTGCTTCTGTAAGTGACCGTGTCCTGTTAGTAAACCAGTCACGATCCTAATGTTTTTCCTGCTCATTGACAGGAGAGTAAAGGTGTTGGTAGGCGACATTTCCCCGATGAGGAGTTTAGCCTGACGTAGCCTTGGTACCGAGGCCCAGTTGGCGCTGGATTGGTTACTTAACCAGCGCTCAACTTGTCGCTTTGCGGTGGCACGGGTAATTCCTAAAGCCGGCTCAGGGCCGATGAGCGGCTCTTGAGAACCTCTTCTGGCTAGAGCGTCAGCTTCTTCGTTACCCTCTATTTCACTATGGCCTGGTACCCATAGTAGTTTCACCCAGTTTGTTGTACCGAGTCTGTTCAGTGTCTGGCAACATTCCAGAACCAACCTGGAGTTGATTCTGGGTGAACTCAATGCTCTTAGTGCTGCCTGACTGTCTGTGCAGATGTAAATATGCAGATTGGAATAACCTCTTTGAAGGTTCTCCTGAGCACAGGTTAGGATGGCAAATACCTCCGCCTGGAATACAGTGGCATGTTTTCCTAGGGCAACGGTGAGTTTTACCCTCGGCCTACAGCCGTAGATGCCAGCACCAGATCCCCCCGCCATCCTGGAGCCGTCTGTGTACCAAACAAGTCCCCTTGGAGTGAGAAGACGCTGTTGCTGGCACCAATCGTTCCTATCAGGGATGAATACCTGAAATGCTTTATAGAACATGTAAAGCGGAGCCATGAAGTCGCTCCTTGTGAGAAGTTCTGGGACCTTCTCAAAGTGTTGGATGATCCCTGAGTGTCCCACTTGTTCCCCTTTCATGGCCCACATCTGGCCTTGGCTTAGTCTGTAGGCTGATTTCCTGGCCTCCGCTTCAATCACTAGGTGGAGGGGCGGAAGCCCCAGAAGCACCTCCAGAGCTGCCGTAGGAGCAGTGCGCATTGCTCCAGTTATGCCTAAACAAGCCAATCTCTGTAGTCTGTTGAGGCTGTTTCTGATTGTTGCCTTGCTGGTTGCTGGCCACCAAACAAGAGCAGCATATGTTATTATTGGTCTTGTAACCACCGTGTATAGCCATTTGGTGACACGGGGCTTGAGACCCCAGCTGGTTCCAAAGGTCCGTCTACATCTCCACAGAGAAGCTGTGGCCCTTTGAATTTGTCTCTCTACATGAGTCCTCCAGTTCAGCTTTGAATCCAGGATAACTCCAAGATATCTGACCGATTCGGAGGGCTGGAGAGCTTTTCCGAAGATTGTGGGCTGTCTGAGACCCTCGATTCTCCTTCTTTTGGTGAAGATGACAAGTTCTGCCTTGGTAGGATTAATCCTGAGCCCTTGCCTTACACACCAGTTTTGTACAGTAATGAGGGCTTCTTGCATGATCCCACTTACTGTGCCAGCAAACTTTCCCATTGCTAATATTGCAAGGTCATCAGCGTAACCTAGCACAAAGATGCCTTTTGCAGAGAGCTCCCTTAGTAGCCCGTCCACGACCAGACACCATAACATTGGAGACAGGACTCCACCCTGAGGACAGCCCCTAGTGACCGTCGCTCTTATGGAGAACTCGTCTGCTGAAACGATTACCTGTCGGCCCGACAGCATAGAACCGATCCATCTTATCAACGAGGGTTCGATCCCGTGCCTTTCGGCCGCTACACAGATAGAATCGAAGGAGGTATTATCAAACGCCCCTTCTATGTCTAAGAATGCACCGAGCGAAAGCTCTTTGTGGTGCAGGGTTTTCTCTATCTTTGAAACGATCGCATGGAGTGCCGTCTCAACTGACTTGCCTTGTTGGTAGGCGTGTTGTGATGGGTGCAGCGGAAAAGCCACCAATGCTCCATCCTTAATATACCTTTCAATCAGTCTCTCCTGCACCTTTAGCAGGAAAGAAGTCAGGCTGATAGGTCTAAAGTCCTTTGCGGTATCATGCATTGCATGTCCCGCTTTGGGTAGGAAAATTACTTTGACCGTCCTCCAGGGCACAGGAATGTGTCCTAGGGCCAGGCTAGTACGAAAAATGTGATATAGGGGCCGTAACAGCACCTCCAATCCATGCTGTAGCAGAGCCGGAAAAATTCCGTCAGCACCAGCGCTCTTATATGGTTCAAAGGTGAACAGTGCCCACTTCAAACGATCTAGACTCACTACCTTTGAGGCCGTCTTCCAGTCCATCGCGGTGTGCGCGATGCGTGGGGGCCTCTCAGGTAGAGCTTCTTGTACAAGACTGGAGCCGGGGAAGTGAACATCAATGAGATGCTTGAGAGCCCCCTCTCTGGTGTCCGTGAAGGTACCCGATGGGAGCTTCAGCATCCCCAGCCTGGAACCTGGAGTTTTGGAAAACACCTTTTGCAGTCTAACTGCTTCTGGTAGGCATTCAATACTTTCGCAGAAGGCCCGCCAGGTGTCTCTTCTACTTCTGCGTATGCAGCTTTTGTATGACCGGAGGGACAGTTTATAATTGTCCCAGTCCAGTTGAGACTTTGTGAGTCTGGCTCTATTAAAGAGCCTGCGCGTTTCTTTGCGGAGGGACTGGAGTTCGGGGTTCCACCATGGAGTCCTTTTACCATCCCTGCATCGCTTCACAGGACAATTAGTCTCGTATGACTCTATGATGGAGCGGTGTACAAGATCAACGCTCTCCTCTAGCTCGTCAGAATTTTTTGGAATGATTCTAACCAAATCTAACCTATTTCGGAGGTCCTGTTTATAGCCTTCCCAATTGGTTGCTCTGGGATTTCTAAAAATATTCGACGCTGGCGGCCGCTTTAAATTTAGATTGAAAGTGATATGACGGTGATCCGAAAGGGAGGGTTCCGTCGATACCTGCCAGTCTTTGACTAACGGAGCGACCGTAGCGGTGCCCACTGTTATGTCGATGACTTCTTGCCTTCTGTCGGTGACAAAGGTAGGTGTAGTACCACAGTTTAGTACCTCCAACTTCGTAGTGTAGAGATACTCCATTAGGCCTCTACCTCGTGGGTTGATGTCCGTGCTGCCCCAACAGATGTGGTGCGCATTGGCGTCACACCCTACCAGCAGAGGTAAATTATTTGTGTCACAGTAGCTTACCAGTCCCTGAAACTCTGGGGTAGGTGGCAGTTCCTGTGCATCGTAAGGGAAGTAGGCAGAACCAAGAACAAAGCTCCTCCTGCTGTTGCCATCTATAAGACCAATTTTGACTGCCACTAGATCCCTGGAACAGAAATTGGGCAATATATGTATATCGGTTAGTCCCGAAGAGTATATGCAAACTCTCGGTATAACCGCACTTGTGCAATAAAACAAAGAACCACTGTTGAGACATAGCCCCTGGACAGAGCCATGTCGTACCCATGGTTCCTGAATAAGTGCTATATTAATATTATCATTTGTAAGCCTCCTCTGCAGAGCATAGGAGGCTGCTATGCTGTGTTGCAGGTTGATTTGTAAGAGATGGATACTATTCATTAAGGGAAAAGCGTCCACTCCTACTCCTGCGCCTCCGTCGCATCCTCTGCCTCCGCAGCAGAGTCAGACACCTCCATGTCTTCAAGCTCTGCTACGGGCGGCTTTTCTTTTGCATGTTTGGGGTCCCAGAAAGAGACCCTTACCATGCCCGCATATGCCTTCATGCCGAGTTGCTTCAGAACCGACACGGAGAGCCCGTCCACGCCAAGAACAAGCCTGAGCCCTTTGGACTCGACCCGTCCGGCATGCCGAATCCTCCAGAGATCGGTCCGAAGTCCCGGATTCTGGCGTTTTAGACTACACAGCAAATAAAATTTTGGTTCTTTTGGTTTCATGTTCAAACCAATTCAAACGTGTCAGATAACTTTTGAAAGTATTAATATATCGTTTATATCTATTTAGCAAACTGTAGGTGACACAGCCAGAACCCTTCGAATTATTTTGAGCCTGTTTGGAAGCATTGTTCCTGACGAAGAACAACAGTTAGTCAATTATAGACCGTTGACACTATTTATAGGCATTGTGCAGTAACTAGATGTATATCTTATGCAAACGTAGTAATGAATTTTTAAACTACACAGCAAATAAAATTTTGGTTCTTTTGGTTTCATGTTCAAACCAATTCAAACGTGTCAGATAACTTTTGAAAGTATTAATATATCGTTTATATCTATTTAGCAAACTGTAGGTGACACAGCCAGAACCCTTCGAATTATTTTGAGCCTGTTTGGAAGCATTGTTCCTGACGAAGAACAACAGTTAGTCAATTATAGACCGTTGACACTATTTATAGGCATTGTGCAGTAACTAGATGTATATCTTATGCAAACGTAGTAATGAATTTTTAAACTACACAGCAAATAAAATTTTGGTTCTTTTGGTTTCATGTTCAAACCAATTCAAACGTGTCAGATAACTTTTGAAAGTATTAATATATCGTTTATATCTATTTAGCAAACTGTAGGTGACACAGCCAGAACCCTTCGAATTATTTTGAGCCTGTTTGGAAGCATTGTTCCTGATGAAGAACAACAGTTAGTCAATTATAAACCGTTGACACTATTTATAGGCATTGTGCACTAACTAGATGTATATCTTACGCAAACGTAGTAATGAATTTTTAGACTACACAACAAATAAAATTTTCGTTCTTTTGGTTTCATGTTCAAACCAATTCAAACGTGTCAAGTAGCTTATCCAGGTATTGATATGGCGTTTTTGTCTAATTTTCAAGCTGTATGTGACACTGTGAGGACCCTTTTGAATTATGTTGAACATTTTTAGAAGCACTCTTCCTGTCGAGGAACAACAGTTAATCAATTATAGACTGTTGACTATATTTATAGGCATTGTGGACTCTCTAGATGTATATCTTACGCAAACGTAGTAATGAATTTTTAGACTACACAACAAATAATATTTAGTTTTCTTGGTTTCATGTTCAAAAAAATTCAAACGTGTCAAATAGCTTTTGCAAGTGTAAATTTCGCATTTTTATATAATTTGCATTATGCAGATGCCACTGCGAGACCTTTTCGAATTATTTTGAAAATTTTTAGAAGCACTGTTCCTGTCGAGGAGCAACAGTTAATCAATTATAGACTGTTGACTATATTTATAGGCGTTGTGCACTTTCCAGTTGTATATCTTACGCAAACGTAATAATGAATTTTTAGACTACACAACAAATAAAATTTTCGTTGTTTTGGTTTCATGTTCAAACCAATTCAAACGTGTTAAATAGCTTTTGCAAGTATTAATATATCGTTTATATCTATTTAGCAAACGGTAGGTGACACAACGAGAACCCTTCGAATTATTTTGAGCCTTTTTAGAAGAAGTGTTTCTGAGGAAGAACAACAGTTAATCAATTATAGACCGTTGACTATATTTATAGGTATTGTGCACTTTCCAGTATTGTATCTTACCCAAACGTAATAATGAATTTTTAGACTACACAACATATAAAATTTTCGTTCTTTTGGTTTCATGTTCAAACCAATTCAAACGTGTTAAATAGCTTTTGAAAGTATTAATATATTGTTTATATCTATTTAGCAAACGGTAGGTGACACAACGATAACCCTTCGAATTATTTTGAGCCTTTTTAGAAGCAGTGTTCCTGAGGAAGAAAAACAGTTAATAAACTATAGACCGTTGACTATATTTATAGGCGTTGTGCACCCTCCAGTTGTATATCTTAACCAAACGTAATAATGAATTTTTAGACTACACAACAAATAAAATTTTCGTTTTTTTGGTTTCATTTTCAAACCAATTTAAACATGTCAAATAGCTTTTACAAGTATTAATATATAGTTCATATCTATTTAGCAAACGGTAGGTGACACAGCGAGAACTCTTCGAATTATTTTGAGCATTTTTAGAAGCACTGTTTCTGACGAAGAACAACAGTTAATCTATTATAGACCGTTGACTATATTTATAGGTATTGTGCACTTTCCAGTATTGTATCTTACCCAAACGTAATAATGAATTTTTAGACTACACAACAAAAAAAATTTCCTTTTTTTTGTTTCATTTTCAAACCAATTTAAACATGTCAAATAGCTTTTACAAGTATTAATATATAGTTCATATCTATTTAGCAAACGGTAGGTGACACAGCGTGGACTCTTCGAAATATTTTGAGCATTTATAGAAGCACTGTTTCTGACGAAGAACAACAGTTAATCAATTATAGACCGTTGACTATATTTATAGGCATTGTGCACTTTCCAGTAGTGTATCTTACGCAAACGTAGTAATGAATTTTTAGACTACACAGCAAATAAAATTTTCGTTCTTTTGGTTTCATGTTCAAACCAATTCAAACGTGTCAGATAACTTTTGAAAGTATTAATGTATAACGGGTGTTCATAAACAGTCGTCATCCCAGTAGGTTTTGACTTCATAAACGTATGTCTATTAAAATTGAGAAAAAATGCGCTATGACAGTACTCAATGACGTTTCATTGTGTTGCACGAATTAATCAAAGACATAACATTTTGTTTTTCAAAGCAACTGGGATGACGACTGTTTATGAAAACCCGTTAGTTCATATCTATTTAGCAAACCGTAGGTGACACAGCGAGAATTCTTCGAATTATTTTGAGCATTTTTAGAAGCACTGTTTCTGACGAAGAACAACAGTTAATTAATTATAGACCGTTGAATATGTTTATAGGCATTGTGCACTTTCCAGTAGTGTATCTTACGCAAACGTAGTAATGAATTTTTATACTACACAGCAAATAAAATTTTCGTTCTTTTGGTTTCATGTTCAAACCAATTCAAACGTGTCAGATAACTTTTGAAAGTATTAATATATCGTTTATATCTATTTAGCAAACTGTAGGTGACACAGCCAGAACCCTTCGAATTATTTTGAGCCCGTTTGGAAGCATTGCTACTGACGAAGAACAACAGTTAGTCAATTATAGACCGTTGACACTATTTATAGACATTGTGCACTAACTAGATGTATATCTTACGCAAACGTAGTAATGAATTTTTAGACTACACAACAAATAAAATTTTCGTTCTTTTGGTTTCATTTTCAAACCAATTTAAACATGTCAAATAGCTTTTACAAGTATTAATATATAGTTCGTATCTATTTAGCAAACTGTAGGTGACACAGCCAGAACCCTTCAAATTATTTTGAGCATTTTTAGAAGCACTGTTTCTGACGAAGAACAACAGTTAATCAATTATAGACCGTTGACTATATTTATAGGCATTGTGCACTTTCTAGTTGTATATCTTACGCAAACGTAGTAATGAATTTTTAGACTACACCACAAATAAAATTCTAGTTTTTTTGGTTTCATGTTCAAACCAATTCAAACGTGTCAAATAGCTTTTGCAAGTATTACAATATCGTTTATATCTATTTAGCAAACTGTAGGCGACACAGCCAGAACCCTTCGAATTATTTTGAGCCTGTTTGGATGCATTGTTCCTGACGAAGAACAACAGTTAGTCAATTATAGACCGTTGACTATATTCATAGGCATTGTGCACTTTCCAGTAGTGTATCTTACACAAACGTAGTAGTGAATGTTCAGACTACACAACAAATAAAATCTTCGTTCTTTCTTTTCATTTTCAAACCAATTCAAACGTGTCAGATAACTTTTGAAAGTATTAATATATCGTTTATATCTATTTAGCAAACTGTAGGTGACACATCCAGAACCTTCGAATTATTTTGAGCATTTTTAGAAGCACTGTTTCTGACGAAGAACAACATTTAAGCAATTATAGACCGTTGACTATATTTATAGGCATTGTGCACTTTCTAGTTGTATATCTTAGGCAAACGTAGTAATGAATTTTTAGACTACACAACAAATAAAATTCTAGTTTTTTTGGTTTCATGTTCAAAACAATTCAAACGTGTCAAATAGCTTTTGCAAGTATTACAATATCGTTTATATCTATTTAGCAAACTGTAGACGACACAGCCAGAACCCTTCGAATTATTTTGAGCCTGTTTGGATGCATTGTTCCTGACGAAGAACAACAGTTAGTCAATTATAGACCGTTGACTATATTTATAGGCATTGTGCACTTTCCAGTAGTGTATCTTACACAAACGTAGTAGTGAATGTTCAGACTACACAACAAATAAAATTTTCGTTCTTTTGGTTTCATGTTCAAACCAATTCAAACCTGTCAGATAACTTTTGAAAGTATTAATATATCGTTTATATCTATTTAGCAAACTGTAGGTGATACAGCCAGAACCCTTCGAATTATTTTGAGCATTTTTAGAAGCACTGTTTCTGACGAAGAACAACAGTTAATCAATTATAGACCGTTGACTATATTTATAGGCATTGTGCACTTTCTAGTTGTATATCTTACGCAAACGTAGTAATGAATTTTTAGACTACACAACAAATAAAATTTTAGTTTTTTTGGTTTCATGTTCAAACCAATTCAAACGTGTCAAATAGCTTTTGCAAGTATTACAATATCATTTATATCTATTTAGCAAACTGTAGGCGACACAGCCAGAACCCTTCGAATTATTTTGAGCCTGTTTGGATGCATTGTTCCTGACGAAGAACAACAGTTAGTCAATTATAGACCGTTGACACTATTTATAGGCATTGTGCTCTAACTAGATGTATATCTTACGCAAACGTAGTAATGAATTTTTAGACTACAAAACAAATAAAATTTTCGTTCTTTTGGTTTCATGTTCAAACCAATTCAAAAGTGTCAGATAACTTTTGAAAGTATTAATATATCGTTTATATCTATTTATCAAACTGTAGGTGACACAGCCAGAACCCTTCGAATTATTTTGAGCCTGTTTGGAAGCAGTGTTTCTGACGAAGAACAACAGTTAGTCAATTATAGACCGTTGACACTGTTTATAGGCATTGTGCACTAACTAGATGTATATCTTACGCAAACGTAGTAATGAATTTTTAGACTACGCAACAAATACAATTTTCGTTCTTTTGGGGTCATGTTCAAACCAATTCAAACGTGTCAGATAACTTTTGAAAGTATTAATATATAGTTTATATCTATTTAGCAAACTGTAGGTGACACAGCCAGAACCCTTCGAATTATTTTGAGCCTGTTTGGAAGCATTGTTCCTGACGAAGAACAACAGTTAGTCAATTATAGACCGTTGACACTATTTATAGGCATTGTGCACTAACTAGATGTATATCTTACGCAAACGTAGTAATGAATTTTTAGACTACACAACAAATAAAATTTTCGTTATTTTGGTTTCATGTTCAAACCAATTCAAACGTGTCAGATATCTTTTGAAAGTATTAATATATCGTTTATATCTATTTAGCAAACTGTAGGTGACACAGCCAGAACCCTTCGAATTATTTTGAGCCTGTTTGGAAGCATTGTTCCTGACGAAGAACAACAGTTAGTCAATTATAGACCGTTGACACTATTTATAGGCATTGTGCACTAGCTAGATGTATATCTTACGCAAACGTAGTAATGAATTTTTAGACTACACAGCAAATAAAATTTTGGTTCTTTTGGTTTCATGTTCAAACCAATTCAAACGTGTCAGATAACTTTTGAAAGTATTAATATATCGTTTATATCTATTTAGCAAACTGTAGGTGACACAGCCAGAACCCTTCGAATTATTTTGAGCCTGTTTGGAAGCATTGTTCCTGACGAAGAACAACAGTTAGTCAATTATAGACCGTTGACACTATTTATAGGCATTGTGCACTAACTAGATGTATATCTTACGCAAACGTAGTAATGAATTTTTAGACTACACAACAAATAAAATTTTCGTTCTTTTGGTTTCTTGTTCAAACCAATTCAAACGTGTCAAGTAGCTTATCCAGGTATTGATATCGCGTTTTTGTCTAATTTTCAAGCTGTATGTGACACTGTGAGGACCCTTTTGAATTATGTTGAACATTTTTAGAAGCACTCTTCCTGTCGAGGAACAACAGTTAATCAATTATAGCCTGTTGACTATATTTATAGGCATTGTGGACTCTCTAGATGTATATCTTACGCAAACGTAGTAATGAATTTTTAGACTACACAACAAATAATATTTAGTTTTCTTGGTTTCATGTTCAAACAAATTCAAACGTGTTAAATAGCTTTTGCAAGTATTAATATATCGTTTATATCTATTTAGCAAACGGTAGGTGACACAACGAGAACCCTTCGAATTATTTTGAGCCTTTTTAGAAGAAGTGTTTCTGAGGAAGAACAACAGTTAATCAATTATAGACCGTTGACTATATTTATAGGCATTGTGCAGTAACTAGATGTATATCTTATGCAAACGTAGTAATGAATTTTTAAACTACACAGCAAATAAAATTTTGGTTCTTTTGGTTTCATGTTCAAACCAATTCAAACGTGTCAGATAACTTTTGAAAGTATTAATATATCGTTTATATCTATTTAGCAAACTGTAGGTGACACAGCCAGAACCCTTCGAATTATTTTGAGCCTGTTTGGAAGCATTGTTCCTGACGAAGAACAACAGTTAGTCAATTATAAACCGTTGACACTATTTATAGGCATTGTGCACTAACTAGATGTATATCTTACGCAAACGTAGTAATGAATTTTTAGACTACACAACAAATAAAATTTTCGTTCTTTTGGTTTCTTGTTCAAACCAATTCAAACGTGTCAAGTAGCTTATCCAGGTATTGATATCGCGTTTTTGTCTAATTTTCAAGCTGTATGTGACACTGTGAGGACCCTTTTGAATTATGTTGAACATTTTTAGAAGCACTCTTCCTGTCGAGGAACAACAGTTAATCAATTATAGCCTGTTGACTATATTTATAGGCATTGTGGACTCTCTAGATGTATATCTTACGCAAACGTAGTAATGAATTTTTAGACTACACAACAAATAATATTTAGATTTCTTGGTTTCATGTTCAAACAAATTCAAACGTGTTAAATAGCTTTTGCAAGTATTAATATATCGTTTATATCTATTTAGCAAACGGTAGGTGACACAACGAGAACCCTTCGAATTATTTTGAGCCTTTTTAGAAGAAGTGTTTCTGAGGAAGAACAACAGTTAATCAATTATAGACCGTTGACACTATTTATAGGCATTGTGCAGTAACTAGATGTATATCTTATGCAAACGTAGTAATGAATTTTTAAACTACACAGCAAATAAAATTTTGGTTCTTTTGGTTTCATGTTCAAACCAATTCAAACGTGTCAGATAACTTTTGAAAGTATTAATATATCGTTTATATCTATTTAGCAAACTGTAGGTGACACAGCCAGAACCCTTCGAATTATTTTGAGCCTGTTTGGAAGCATTGTTCCTGACGAAGAACAACAGTTAGTCAATTATAAACCGTTGACACTATTTATAGGCATTGTGCACTAACTAGATGTATATCTTACGCAAACGTAGTAATGAATTTTTAGACTACACAACAAATAAAATTTTCGTTCTTTTGGTTTCTTGTTCAAACCAATTCAAACGTGTCAAGTAGCTTATCCAGGTATTGATATCGCGTTTTTGTCTAATTTTCAAGCTGTATGTGACACTGTGAGGACCCTTTTGAATTATGTTGAACATTTTTAGAAGCACTCTTCCTGTCGAGGAACAACAGTTAATCAATTATAGCCTGTTGACTATATTTATAGGCATTGTGGACTCTCTAGATGTATATCTTACGCAAACGTAGTAATGAATTTTTAGACTACACAACAAATAATATTTAGTTTTCTTGGTTTCATGTTCAAACAAATTCAAACGTGTTAAATAGCTTTTGCAAGTATTAATATATCGTTTATATCTATTTAGCAAACGGTAGGTGACACAACGAGAACCCTTCGAATTATTTTGAGCCTTTTTAGAAGAAGTGTTTCTGAGGAAGAACAACAGTTAATCAATTATAGACCGTTGACTATATTTATAGGTATTGTGCACTTTCCAGTATTGTATCTTACCCAAACGTAATAATGAATTTTTAGACTACACAACAAATAAAATTTTCGTTCTTTTGGTTTCATGTTCAAACCAATTCAAACGTGTTAAATAGCTTTTGAAAGTATTAATATATTGTTTATATCTATTTAGCAAACGGTAGGTGACACAACGATAACCCTTCGAATTATTTTGAGCCTTTTTAGAAGCAGTGTTCCTGAGGAAGAAAAACAGTTAATAAACTATAGACCGTTGACTATATTTATAGGCGTTGTGCACCCTCCAGTTGTATATCTTAACCAAACGTAATAATGAATTTTTAGACTACACCACAAATAAAATTCTAGTTTTTTTGGTTTCATGTTCAAACCAATTCAAACGTGTCAAATAGCTTTTGCAAGTATTACAATATCGTTTATATCTATTTAGCAAACTGTAGGCGACACAGCCAGAACCCTTCGAATTATTTTGAGCCTGTTTGGATGCATTGTTCCTGACGAAGAACAACAGTTAGTCAATTATAGACCGTTGACTATATTTATAGGCATTGTGCACTTTCCAGTAGTGTATCTTACACAAACGTAGTAGTGAATGTTCAGACTACACAACAAATAAAATCTTCGTTCTTTCTTTTCATTTTCAAACCAATTCAAACGTGTCAGATAACTTTTGAAAGTATTAATATATCGTTTATATCTATTTAGCAAACTGTAGGTGACACAGCCAGAACCTTCGAATTATTTTGAGCATTTTTAGAAGCACTGTTTCTGACGAAGAACAACATTTAAGCAATTATAGACCGTTGACTATATTTATAGGCATTGTGCACTTTCTAGTTGTATATCTTAGGCAAACGTAGTAATGAATTTTTAGACTACACAACAAATAAAATTCTAGTTTTTTTGGTTTCATGTTCAAAACAATTCAAACGTGTCAAATAGCTTTTGCAAGTATTACAATATCGTTTATATCTATTTAGCAAACTGTAGACGACACAGCCAGAACCCTTCGAATTATTTTGAGCCTGTTTGGATGCATTGTTCCTGACGAAGAACAACAGTTAGTCAATTATAGACCGTTGACTATATTTATAGGCATTGTGCACTTTCCAGTAGTGTATCTTACACAAACGTAGTAGTGAATGTTCAGACTACACAACAAATAAAATTTTCGTTCTTTTGGTTTCATGTTCAAACCAATTCAAACCTGTCAGATAACTTTTGAAAGTATTAATATATCGTTTATATCTATTTAGCTAACTGTAGGTGATACAGCCAGAACCCTTCGAATTATTTTGAGCATTTTTAGAAGCACTGTTTCTGACGAAGAACAACAGTTAATCAATTATAGACCGTTGACTATATTTATAGGCATTGTGCACTTTCTAGTTGTATATCTTACGCAAACGTAGTAATGAATTTTTAGACTACACAACAAATAAAATTTTAGTTTTTTTGGTTTCATGTTCAAACCAATTCAAACGTGTCAAATAGCTTTTGCAAGTATTACAATATCATTTATATCTATTTAGCAAACTGTAGGCGACACAGCCAGAACCCTTCGAATTATTTTGAGCCTGTTTGGATGCATTGTTCCTGACGAAGAACAACAGTTAGTCAATTATAGACCGTTGACACTATTTATAGGCATTGTGCTCTAACTAGATGTATATCTTACGCAAACGTAGTAATGAATTTTTAGACTACACAACAAATAAAATTTTCGTTCTTTTGGTTTCATGTTCAAACCAATTCAAAAGTGTCAGATAACTTTTGAAAGTATTAATATATCGTTTATATCTATTTAGCAAACTGTAGGTGACACAGCCAGAACCCTTCGAATTATTTTGAGCCTGTTTGGAAGCAGTGTTCCTGACGAAGAACAACAGTTAGTCAATTATAGACCGTTGACACTGTTTATAGGCATTGTGAACTAACTAGATTTATATCTTACGCAAACGTAGTAATGAATTTTTAGACTACACAACAAATAAAATTTTCGTTATTTTGGTTTCATGTTCAAACCAATTCAAACGTGTCAGATATCTTTTGAAAGTATTAATATATCGTTTATATCTATTTAGCAAACTGTAGGTGACACAGCCAGAACCCTTCGAATTATTTTGAGCCTGTTTGGAAGCATTGTTCCTGACGAAGAACAACAGTTAGTCAATTATAGACCGTTGACACTATTTATAGGCATTGTGCACTAACTAGATGTATATCTTACGCAAACGTAGTATTGCATTTTTAGACTACACAGCAAATAAAATTTTGGTTCTTTTGGTTTCATGTTCAAACCAATTCAAACGTGTCAGATAACTTTTGAAAGTATTAATATATCGTTTATATCTATTTAGCAAACTGTAGGTGACACAGCCAGAACCCTTCGAATTATTTTGAGCCTGTTTGGAAGCATTGTTCCTGACGAAGAACAACAGTTAGTCAATTATAGACCGTTGACACTATTTATAGGCATTGTGCAGTAACTAGATGTATATCTTATGCAAACGTAGTAATGAATTTTTAAACTACACAGCAAATAAAATTTTGGTTCTTTTGGTTTCATGTTCAAACCAATTCAAACGTGCAGATAACTTTTGAAAGTATTAATATATCGTTTATATCTATTTAGCAAACTGTAGGTGACACAGCCAGAACCCTTCGAATTATTTCGAGCCTGTTTGGAAGCATTGTTCCTGACGAAGAACAACAGTTAGTCAATTATAAACCGTTGACACTATTTATAGGCATTGTGCACTAACTAGATGTATATCTTACGCAAACGTAGTAATGAATTTTTAGACTACACAACAAATAAAATTTTCGTTCTTTTGGTTTCATGTTCAAACCAATTCAAACGTGTCAAGTAGCTTATCCAGGTATTGATATCGCGTTTTTGTCTAATTTTCAAGCTGTATGTGACACTGTGAGGACCCTTTTGAATTATGTTGAACATTTTTAGAAGCACTCTTCCTGTCGAGGAACAACAATTAATCAATTATAGACTGTTGACTATATTTATAGGCATTGTGGAATCTCTAGATGTATATCTTACGCAAACGTAGTAATGAATTTTTAGACTACACAACAAATAATATTTAGTTTTCTTGGTTTCATGTTCAAACAAATTCAAACGTGTCAAATAGCTTTTGCAAGTGTAAATTTCGCATTTTTATATAATTTACATCATGCAGATGCCACTGCGAGACCTTTTCGAATTATTTTGAAAATTTTTAGAAGCACTGTTTCTGACGAAGAACAACAGTTAATCAATTATAGACCGTTGACTATATTTATAGGCGTTGTGCACCCTCCAGTTGTATATCTTAGGCAAACGTAGTAATGAATTTTTAGACTACACAACAAATAAAATTTTAGTTTTTTTGGTTTCATGTTCAAACCAATTCAAACGTGTCAAATAGCTTTTGCAAGTATTACAATATCATTTATATCTATTTAGCAAACTGTAGGCGACACAGCCAGAACCCTTCGAATTATTTTGAGCCTGTTTGGATGCATTGTTCCTGACGAAGAACAACAGTTAGTCAATTATAGACCGTTGACACTATTTATAGGCATTGTGCTCTAACTAGATGTATATCTTACGCAAACGTAGTAATGAATTTTTAGACTACACAACAAATAAAATTTTCGTTCTTTTGGTTTCATGTTCAAACCAATTCAAAAGTGTCAGATAACTTTTGAAAGTATTAATATATCGTTTATATCTATTTAGCAAACTGTAGGTGACACAGCCAGAACCCTTCGAATTATTTTGAGCCTGTTTGGAAGCAGTGTTCCTGACGAAGAACAACAGTTAGTCAATTATAGACCGTTGACACTGTTTATAGGCATTGTGCACTAACTAGATTTATATCTTACGCAAACGTAGTAATGAATTTTTAGACTACACAACAAATAAAATTTTCGTTATTTTGGTTTCATGTTCAAACCAATTCAAACGTGTCAGATATCTTTTGAAAGTATTAATATATCGTTTATATCTATTTAGCAAACTGTAGGTGACACAGCCAGAACCCTTCGAATTATTTTGAGCCTGTTTGGAAGCATTGTTCCTGACGAAGAACAACAGTTAGTCAATTATAGACCGTTGACACTATTTATAGGCATTGTGCACTAACTAGATGTATATCTTACGCAAACGTAGTAATGCATTTTTAGACTACACAGCAAATAAAATTTTGGTTCTTTTGGTTTCATGTTCAAACCAATTCAAACGTGTCAGATAACTTTTGAAAGTATTAATATATCGTTTATATCTATTTAGCAAACTGTAGGTGACACAGCCAGAACCCTTCGAATTATTTTGAGCATTTTTAGAAGCACTGTTTCTGACAAAGAACAACAGTTAATCAATTATAGACCGTTGACTATATTTATAGGCGTTGTGCACCCTCCAGTTGTATATCTTAGGCAAACGTAGTAATGAATTTTTAGACTACACAACAAATAAAATTTTAGTTTTTTTGGTTTCATGTTCAAACCAATTCAAACGTGTCAAATAGCTTTTGCAAGTATTACAATATCATTTATATCTATTTAGCAAACTGTAGGCGACACAGCCAGAACCCTTCGAATTATTTTGAGCCTGTTTGGATGCATTGTTCCTGACGAAGAACAACAGTTAGTCAATTATAGACCGTTGACACTATTTATAGGCATTGTGCTCTAACTAGATGTATATCTTACGCAAACGTAGTAATGAATTTTTAGACTACACAACAAATAAAATTTTCGTTCTTTTGGTTTCATGTTCAAACCAATTCAAAAGTGTCAGATAACTTTTGAAAGTATTAATATATCGTTTATATCTATTTAGCAAACTGTAGGTGACACAGCCAGAACCCTTCGAATTATTTTGAGCCTGTTTGGAAGCAGTGTTCCTGACGAAGAACAACAGTTAGTCAATTATAGACCGTTGACACTGTTTATAGGCATTGTGCACTAACTAGATTTATATCTTACGCAAACGTAGTAATGAATTTTTAGACTACACAACAAATAAAATTTTCGTTATTTTGGTTTCATGTTCAAACCAATTCAAACGTGTCAGATAACTTTTGAAAGTATTAATATATCGTTTATATCTATTTAGCAAACTGTAGGTGACACAGCCAGAACCCTTCGAATTATTTTGAGCCTGTTTGGAAGCATTGTTCCTGACGAAGAACAACAGTTAGTCAATTATAGACCGTTGACACTATTTATAGGCATTGTGCAGTAACTAGATGTATATCTTATGCAAACGTAGTAATGAATTTTTAAACTACACAGCAAATAAAATTTTGGTTCTTTTGGTTTCATGTTCAAACCAATTCAAACGTGCAGATAACTTTTGAAAGTATTAATATATCGTTTATATCTATTTAGCAAACTGTAGGTGACACAGCCAGAACCCTTCGAATTATTTTGAGCCTGTTTGGAAGCATTGTTCCTGACGAAGAACAACAGTTAGTCAATTATAAACCGTTGACACTATTTATAGGCATTGTGCACTAACTAGATGTATATCTTACGCAAACGTAGTAATGAATTTTTAGACTACACAACAAATAAAATTTTCGTTCTTTTGGTTTCATGTTCAAACCAATTCAAACGTGTCAAGTAGCTTATCCAGGTATTGATATCGCGTTTTTGTCTAATTTTCAAGCTGTATGTGACACTGTGAGGACCCTTTTGAATTATGTTGAACATTTTTAGAAGCACTCTTTCTGTCGAGGAACAACAATTAATCAATTATAGACTGTTGACTATATTTATAGGCATTGTGGACTCTCTAGATGTATATCTTACGCAAACGTAGTAATGAATTTTTAGACTACACAACAAATAATATTTAGTTTTCTTGGTTTCATGTTCAAACAAATTCAAACGTGTCAAATAGCATTTGCAAGTGTAAATTTCGCATTTTTATATAATTTGCATCATGCAGATGCCACTGCGAGACCTTTTCGAATTATTTTGAAAATTTTTAGAAGCACTGTTCCTGTCGAGGAGCAACAGTTAATCAATTATAGACTGTTGACTATATTTATAGGCGTTGTGCACTTTCCAGTTGTATATCTTACGCAAACGTAATAATGAATTTTTAGACTACACAACAAATAAAATTTTCGTTCTTTTGGTTTCATGTTCAAACCAATTCAAACGTGTTAAATAGCTTTTGCAAGTATTAATATATCGTTTATATCTATTTAGCAAACGGTAGGTGACACAGCGAGAACTCTTCGAATTATTTTGAGCATTTTTAGAAGCAGTGTTCCTGAGGAAGAACAACAGTTAATCAATTATAGACCGTTGACTATATTTATAGGTATTGTGCACTTTCCAGTATTGTATCTTACCCAAACGTAATAATGAATTTTTAGACTACACAACAAATAAAATTTTCGTTCTTTTGGTTTCATGTTCAAACCAATTTAAACATGTCAAATAGCTTTTACAAGTATTAATATATAGTTCATATCTATTTAGCAAACGGTAGGTGACACAGCGAGAACTCTTCGAATTATTTTGAGCATTTTTAGAAGCACTGTTTCTGACGAAGAACAACAGTTAATCAATTATAGACCGTTGACTATATTTATAGGTATTGTACACTTTCCAGTATTGTATCTTACCCAAACGTAATAATGAATTTTTAGACTACACAACAAATAAAATTTTCGTTCTTTTGGTTTCATGTTCAAACCAATTTAAACATGTCAAATAGCTTTTACAAGTATTAATATATAGTTCATATCTATTTAGCAAACGGTAGGTGACACAGCGAGAACTCTTCGAATTATTTTGGGCATTTTTAAAAGCACTGTTTCTGACGAAGAACAACAGTTAATCAATTATAGACCGTTGACTATATTTATAGGTATTGTGCACTTTCCAGTATTGTATCTTACCCAAACGTAATAATGAATTTTTAGACTACACAACAAATAAAATTTTCGTTTTTTTGGTTTCATTTTCAAACCAATTTAAACATGTCAAATAGCTTTTACAAGTATTAATATATAGTTCATATCTATTTAGCAAACGGTAGGTGACACAGCGAGAACTCTTCGAATTATTTAGAGCATTTTTAGAAGCACTGTTTCTGACGAAGAACAACAGTTAATCAATTATAGACCGTTGACTATATTTATAGGTATTGTGCACTTTCCAGTATTGTATCTTACCCAAACGTAATAGTAATGAATTTTTAGACTACACAACAAATAAAATTTTCGTTCTTTTGGTTTCATGTTCAAACCAATTCAAACGTGTTAAATAGCTTTTGAAAGTATTAATATATTGTTTATATCTATTTAGCAAACGGTAGGTGACACAACGAGAACCCTTCGAATTATTTTGAGCCTTTTTAGAATCAGTGCTCCTGAGGAAGAACAACAGTTAATCAATTATAGACCGTTGACTATATTTATAGGCGTTGTGCACCCTCCAGTTGTATATCTTACCCAAACGTAATAATGAATTTTTAGACTACACAACAAATAAAATTTTCGTTTTTTTGGTTTCATTTTCAAACCAATTTAAACATGTCAAATAGCTTTTACAAGTATTAATATATAGTTCATATCTATTTAGCAAACGGTAGGTGACACAGCGAGAACTCTTCGAATTATTTTGAGCATTTTTAGAAGCACTGTTTCTGACGAAGAACAACAGTTAATCAATTATAGACCGTTGACTATATTTATAGGTATTGTGCACTTTCCAGTATTGTATCTTACCCAAACGTAATAATGAATTTTTAGACTACACAACAAATAAAATTTTCGTTTTTTTGGTTTCATTTTCAAACCAATTTAAACATGTCAAATAGCTTTTACAAGTATTAATATATAGTTCATATCTATTTAGCAAACGGTAGGTGACACAGCGAGAACTCTTCGAATTATTTTGAGCATTTTTAGAAGCACTGTTTCTGACGAAGAACAACAGTTAATCAATTATAGACCGTTGACTATATTTATAGGTATTGTGCACTTTCCAGTATTGTATCTTACCCAAACGTAATAATGAATTTTTAGACTACACAACAAATAAAATTTTCGTTTTTTTGGTTTCATTTTCAAACCAATTTAAACATGTCAAATAGCTTTTACAAGTATTAATATATTGTTCATATCTATTTAGCAAACGGTAGGTGACACAGCGAGAACTCTTCGAATTATTTTGAGCATTTTTAGAAGCACTGTTTCTGACGAAGAACAACAGTTAATCAATTATAGACCGTTGACTATATTTATAGGTATTGTGCACTTTCCAGTATTGTATCTTACCCAAACGTAATAATGAATTTTTAGACTACACAACAAATAAAATTTTCGTTTTTTTGGTTTCATTTTCAAACCAATTTAAACATGTCAAATAGCTTTTACAAGTATTAATATATAGTTCATATCTATTTAGCAAACGGTAGGTGACACAGCGAGTACTCTTCGAATTATTTTGAGCATTTTTAGAAGCACTGTTTCTGACGAAGAACAACAATTAATCAATTATAGACCGTTGACTATATTTATAGGTATTGTGCACTTTCCAGTATTGTATCTTACCCAAACGTAATAATGAATTTTTAGACTACACAACAAATAAAATTTTCGTTTTTTTGGTTTCATTTTCAAACCAATTTAAACATGTCAAATAGCTTTTACAAGTATTAATATATAGTTCATATCTATTTAGCAAACGGTAGGTGACACAGCGAGAACTCTTCGAATTATTTTAGCATTTTTAGAAGCACTGTTTCTGACGAAGAACAACAGTTAATCAATTATAGACCGTTGACTATATTTATAGGTATTGTGCACTTTCCAGTATTGTATCTTACCCAAACGTAATAATGAATTTTTAGACTACACAACAAATAAAATTTTCGTTTTTTTGGTTTCATTTTCAAACCAATTTAAACATGTCAAATAGCTTTTACAAGTATTAATATATAGTTCATATCTATTTAGCAAACGGTAGGTGACACAGCGAGAACTCTTCGAATTATTTTGAGCATTTTTAGAAGCACTGTTTCTGACGAAGAACAACAGTTAATCAATTATAGACCGTTGACTATATTTATAGGAATTGTGCACTTTCCAGTATTGTATCTTACCCAAACGTAATAATGAATTTTTAGACTACACAACAAATAAAATTTTCGTTTTTTTGGTTTCATTTTCAAACCAATTTAAACATGTCAAATAGCTTTTACAAGTATTAATATATAGTTCATATCTATTTAGCAAACGGTAGGTGACACAGCGAGAACTCTTCGAATTATTTTGAGCATTTTTAGAAGCACTGTTTCTGACGAAGAACAACAGTTAATCAATTATAGACCGTTGACTATATTTATAGGTATTGTGCACTTTCCAGTATTGTATCTTACCCAAACGTAATAATGAATTTTTAGACTACACAACAAATAAAATTTTCGCTTTTTTGGTTTCATTTTCAAACCAATTTAAACATGTCAAATAGCTTTTACAAGTATTAATATATAGTTCATATCTATTTAGCAAACGGTAGGTGACACAGCGAGAACTCTTCGAATTATTTTGAGCATTTTTAGAAGCACTGTTTCTGACGAAGAACAACAGTTAATCAATTATAGACCGTTGACTATATTTATAGGTATTGTGCACTTTCCAGTATTGTATCTTACCCAAACGTAATAATGAATTTTTAGACTACACAACAAATAAAATTTTCGTTTTTTTGGTTTCATTTTCAAACCAATTTAAACATGTCAAATAGCTTTTACAAGTATTAATATATAGTTCATATCTATTTAGCAAACGGTAGGTGACACAGCGAGAACTCTTAGAATTATTTTGAGCATTTTTAGAAGCACTGTTTCTGACGAAGAACAACAGTTAATCAATTATAGACCGTTGACTATATTTATAGGTATTGTGCACTTTCCAGTATTGTATCTTACCCAAACGTAATAATGAATTTTTAGACTACACAACAAATAAAATTTTCGTTTTTTTGGTTTCATTTTCAAACCAATTTAAACATGTCAAATAACTTTTACAAGTATTAATATATAGTTCATATCTATTTAGCAAACGGTAGGTGACACAGCGAGAACTCTTCGAATTATTTTGAGCATTTTTAGAAGCACTGTTTCTGACGAAGAACAACAGTTAATCAATTATAGACCGTTGACTATATTTATAGGTATTGTGCACTTTCCAGTATTGTATCTTACCCAAACGTAATAATGAATTTTTAGACTACACAACAAATAAAATTTTCGTTCTTTTGGTTTCATGTTCAAACCAATTCAAACGTGTTAAATAGCTTTTGAAAGTATTAATATATTGTTTATATCTATTTAGCAAACGGTAGGTGACACAACGAGAACCCTTCGAATTATTTTGAGCCTTTTTAGAAGCAGTGTTCCTGAGGAAGAACAACAGTTAATCAATTATAGACCGTTGACTATATTTATAGGCGTTGTGCACCCTCCAGTTGTATATCTTACCCAAACGTAATAATGAATTTTTAGACTACACAACAAATAAAATTTTCGTTTTTTTTGGTTTCACTTTCAAACCAATTTAAACATGTCAAATAGCTTTTACAAGTATTAATATATAGTTCATATCTATTTAGCAAACGGTAGGTGACACAGCGAGAACTCTTCGAATTATTTTGAGCATTTTTAGAAGCACTGTTTCTGACGAAGAACAACAGTTAATCAATTATAGACCGTTGACTATATTTATAGGTATTGTGCACTTTCCAGTATTGTATCTTACCCAAACGTAATAATGAATTTTTAGACTACACAACAAATAAAATTTTCGTTTTTTTGGTTTCATTTTCAAACCAATTTAAACATGTCAAATAGCTTTTACAAGTATTAATATATAGTTCATATCTATTTAGCAAACGGTAGGTGACACAGCGAGAACTCTTCGAATTATTTTGAGCATTTTTAGAAGCACTGTTTCTGACGAAGAACAACAGTTAATCAATTATAGACCGTTGACTATATTTATAGGTATTGTGCACTTTCCAGTATTGTATCTTACCCAAACGTAATAATGAATTTTTAGACTACACAACAAATAAAATTTTCGTTCTTTTGGTTTCATGTTCAAACCAATTCAAACGTGTTAAATAGCTTTTGAAAGTATTAATATATTGTTTATATCTATTTAGCAAACGGTAGGTGACACAGCGAGTACTCTTCGAATTATTTTGAGCATTTTTAGAAGCACTGTTTCTGACGAAGAACAACAATTAATCAATTATAGACCGTTGACTATATTTATAGGTATTGTGCACTTTCCAGTATTGTATCTTACCCAAACGTAATAATGAATTTTTAGACTACACAACAAATAAAATTTTCGTTTTTTTGGTTTCATTTTCAAACCAATTTAAACATGTCAAATAGCTTTTACAAGTATTAATATATAGTTCATATCTATTTAGCAAACGGTAGGTGACACAGCGAGTACTCTTCGAATTATTTTGAGCATTTTTAGAAGCACTGTTTCTGACGAAGAACAACAATTAATCAATTATAGACCGTTGACTATATTTATAGGTATTGTGCACTTTCCAGTATTGTATCTTACCCAAACGTAATAATGAATTTTTAGACTACACAACAAATAAAATTTTCGTTTTTTTGGTTTCATTTTCAAACCAATTTAAACATGTCAAATAGCTTTTACAAGTATTAATATATAGTTCATATCTATTTAGCAAACGGTAGGTGACACAGCGAGAACTCTTCGAATTATTTTAGCATTTTTAGAAGCACTGTTTCTGACGAAGAACAACAGTTAATCAATTATAGACCGTTGACTATATTTATAGGTATTGTGCATTTTCCAGTATTGTATCTTACCCAAACGTAATAATGAATTTTTAGACTACACAACAAATAAAATTTTCGTTTTTTTGGTTTCATTTTTAAACCAATTTAAACATGTCAAATAGCTTTTACAAGTATTAATATATAGTTCATATCTATTTAGCAAACGGTAGGTGACACAGCGAGAACTCTTCGAATTATTTTGAGCATTTTTAGAAGCACTGTTTCTGACGAAGAACAACAGTTAATCAATTATAGACCGTTGACTATATTTATAGGTATTGTGCACTTTCCAGTATTGTATCTTACCCAAACGTAATAATGAATTTTTAGACTACACAACAAATAAAATTTTCGCTTTTTTGGTTTCATTTTCAAACCAATTTAAACATGTCAAATAGCTTTTACAAGTATTAATATATAGTTCATATCTATTTAGCAAACGGTAGGTGACACAGCGAGAACTCTTCGAATTATTTTGAGCATTTTTAGAAGCACTGTTTCTGACGAAGAACAACAGTTAATCAATTATAGACCGTTGACTATATTTATAGGTATTGTGCACTTTCCAGTATTGTATCTTACCCAAACGTAATAATGAATTTTTAGACTACACAACAAATAAAATTTTCGTTTTTTTGGTTTCATTTTCAAACCAATTTAAACATGTCAAATAGCTTTTACAAGTATTAATATATAGTTCATATCTATTTAGCAAACGGTAGGTGACACAGCGAGAACTCTTAGAATTATTTTGAGCATTTTTAGAAGCACTGTTTCTGACGAAGAACAACAGTTAATCAATTATAGACCGTTGACTATATTTATAGGTATTGTGCACTTTCCAGTATTGTATCTTACCCAAACGTAATAATGAATTTTTAGACTACACAACAAATAAAATTTTCGTTTTTTTGGTTTCATTTTCAAACCAATTTAAACATGTCAAATAGCTTTTACAAGTATTAATATATAGTTCATATCTATTTAGCAAACGGTAGGTGACACAGCGAGAACTCTTCGAATTATTTTGAGCATTTTTAGAAGCACTGTTTCTGACGAAGAACAACAGTTAATCAATTATAGACCGTTGACTATATTTATAGGTATTGTGCACTTTCCAGTATTGTATCTTACCCAAACGTAATAATGAATTTTTAGACTACACAACAAATAAAATTTTCGTTCTTTTGGTTTCATGTTCAAACCAATTCAAACGTGTTAAATAGCTTTTGAAAGTATTAATATATTGTTTATATCTATTTAGCAAACGGTAGGTGACACAACGAGAACCCTTCGAATTATTTTGAGCCTTTTTAGAAGCAGTGTTCCTGAGGAAGAACAACAGTTAATCAATTATAGACCGTTGACTATATTTATAGGCGTTGTGCACCCTCCAGTTGTATATCTTACCCAAACGTAATAATGAATTTTTAGACTACACAACAAATAAAATTTTCGTTTTTTTTGGTTTCATTTTCAAACCAATTTAAACATGTCAAATAGCTTTTACAAGTATTAATATATAGTTCATATCTATTTAGCAAACGGTAGGTGACACAGCGAGAACTCTTCGAATTATTTTGAGCATTTTTAGAAGCACTGTTTCTGACGAAGAACAACAGTTAATCAATTATAGACCGTTGACTATATTTATAGGTATTGTGCACTTTCCAGTATTGTATCTTACCCAAACGTAATAATGAATTTTTAGACTACACAACAAATAAAATTTTCGTTTTTTTGGTTTCATTTTCAAACCAATTTAAACATGTCAAATAGCTTTTACAAGTATTAATATATAGTTCATATCTATTTAGCAAACGGTAGGTGACACAGCGAGAACTCTTCGAATTATTTTGAGCATTTTTAGAAGCACTGTTTCTGACGAAGAACAACAGTTAATCAATTATAGACCGTTGACTATATTTATAGGTATTGTGCACTTTCCAGTATTGTATCTTACCCAAACGTAATAATGAATTTTTAGACTACACAACAAATAAAATTTTCGTTCTTTTGGTTTCATGTTCAAACCAATTCAAACGTGTTAAATAGCTTTTGAAAGTATTAATATATTGTTTATATCTATTTAGCAAACGGTAGGTGACACAGCGAGTACTCTTCGAATTATTTTGAGCATTTTTAGAAGCACTGTTTCTGACGAAGAACAACAATTTATCAATTATAGACCGTTGACTATATTTATAGGTATTGTGCACTTTCCAGTATTGTATCTTACCCAAACGTAATAATGAATTTTTAGACTACACAACAAATAAAATTTTCGTTTTTTTGGTTTCATTTTCAAACCAATTTAAACATGTCAAATAGCTTTTACAAGTATTAATATATAGTTCATATCTATTTAGCAAACGGTAGGTGACACAGCGAGAACTCTTCGAATTATTTTAGCATTTTTAGAAGCACTGTTTCTGACGAAGAACAACAGTTAATCAATTATAGACCGTTGACTATATTTATAGGTATTGTGCACTTTCCAGTATTGTATCTTACCCAAACGTAATAATGAATTTTTAGACTACACAACAAATAAAATTTTCGTTTTTTTGGTTTCATTTTCAAACCAATTTAAACATGTCAAATAGCTTTTACAAGTATTAATATATAGTTCATATCTATTTAGCAAACGGTAGGTGACACAGCGAGAACTCTTAGAATTATTTTGAGCATTTTTAGAAGCACTGTTTCTGACGAAGAACAACAGTTAATCAATTATAGACCGTTGACTATATTTATAGGTATTGTGCACTTTCCAGTATTGTATCTTACCCAAACGTAATAATGAATTTTTAGACTACACAACAAATAAAATTTTCGTTTTTTTGGTTTCATTTTCAAACCAATTTAAACATGTCAAATAACTTTTACAAGTATTAATATATAGTTCATATCTATTTAGCAAACGGTAGGTGACACAGCGAGAACTCTTCGAATTATTTTGAGCATTTTTAGAAGCACTGTTTCTGACGAAGAACAACAGTTAATCAATTATAGACCGTTGACTATATTTATAGGTATTGTGCACTTTCCAGTATTGTATCTTACCCAAACGTAATAATGAATTTTTAGACTACACAACAAATAAAATTTTCGTTCTTTTGGTTTCATGTTCAAACCATTCAACGTGTTAAATAGCTTTTGAAAGTATTAATATATTGTTTATATCTATTTAGCAAACGGTAGGTGACACAACGAGAACCCTTCGAATTATTTTGAGCCTTTTTAGAAGCAGTGTTCCTGAGGAAGAACAACAGTTAATCAATTATAGACCGTTGACTATATTTATAGGCGTTGTGCACCCTCCAGTTGTATATCTTACCCAAACGTAATAATGAATTTTTAGACTACACAACAAATAAAATTTTCGTTTTTTTTGGTTTCACTTTCAAACCAATTTAAACATGTCAAATAGCTTTTACAAGTATTAATATATAGTTCATATCTATTTAGCAAACGGTAGGTGACACAGCGAGAACTCTTCGAATTATTTTGAGCATTTTAGAAGCACTGTTTCTGACGAAGAACAACAGTTAATCAATTATAGACCGTTGACTATATTTATAGGTATTGTGCACTTTCCAGTATTGTATCTTACCCAAACGTAATAATGAATTTTTAGACTACACAACAAATAAAATTTTCGTTTTTTTGGTTTCATTTTCAAACCAATTTAAACATGTCAAATAGCTTTTACAAGTATTAATATATAGTTCATATCTATTTAGCAAACGGTAGGTGACACAGCGAGAACTCTTCGAATTATTTTGAGCATTTTTAGAAGCACTGTTTCTGACGAAGAACAACAGTTAATCAATTATAGACCGTTGACTATATTTATAGGTATTGTGCACTTTCCAGTATTGTATCTTACCCAAACGTAATAATGAATTTTAGACTACACAACAAATAAAATTTTCGTTCTTTTGGTTTCATGTTCAAACCAATTCAAACGTGTTAAATAGCTTTTGAAAGTATTAATATATTGTTTATATCTATTTAGCAAACGGTAGGTGACACAGCGAGTACTCTTCGAATTATTTGAGCATTTTTAGAAGCACTGTTTCTGACGAAGAACAACAATTAATCAATTATAGACCGTTGACTATATTTATAGGTATTGTGCACTTTCCAGTATTGTATCTTACCCAAACGTAATAATGAATTTTTAGACTACACAACAAATAAAATTTTCGTTTTTTTGGTTTCATTTTCAAACCAATTTAAACATGTCAAATAGCTTTTACAAGTATTAATATATAGTTCATATCTATTTAGCAAACGGTAGGTGACACAGCGAGTACTCTTCGAATTATTTTGAGCATTTTTAGAAGCACTGTTTCTGACGAAGAACAACAATTAATCAATTATAGACCGTTGACTATATTTATAGGAATTGTGCACTTTCCAGTATTGTATCTTACCCAAACGTAATAATGAATTTTTAGACTACACAACAAATAAAATTTTCGTTTTTTTGGTTTCATTTTCAAACCAATTTAAACATGTCAAATAGCTTTTACAAGTATTAATATATAGTTCATATCTATTTAGCAAACGGTAGGTGACACAGCGAGAACTCTTCGAATTATTTTAGCATTTTTAGAAGCACTGTTTCTGACGAAGAACAACAGTTAATCAATTATAGACCGTTGACTATATTTATAGGTATTGTGCACTTTCCAGTATTGTATCTTACCCAAACGTAATAATGAATTTTTAGACTACACAACAAATAAAATTTTCGTTTTTTTGGTTTCATTTTCAAACCAATTTAAACATGTCAAATAGCTTTTACAAGTATTAATATATAGTTCATATCTATTTAGCAAACGGTAGGTGACACAGCGAGAACTCTTCGAATTATTTTGAGCATTTTTAGAAGCACTGTTTCTGACGAAGAACAACAGTTAATCAATTATAGACCGTTGACTATATTTATAGGAATTGTGCACTTTCCAGTATTGTATCTTACCCAAACGTAATAATGAATTTTTAGACTACACAACAAATAAAATTTTCGTTTTTTTGGTTTCATTTTCAAACCAATTTAAACATGTCAAATAGCTTTTACAAGTATTAATATATAGTTCATATCTATTTAGCAAACGGTAGGTGACACAGCGAGAACTCTTCGAATTATTTTGAGCATTTTTAGAAGCACTGTTTCTGACGAAGAACAACAGTTAATCAATTATAGACCGTTGACTATATTTATAGGTATTGTGCACTTTCCAGTATTGTATCTTACCCAAACGTAATAATGAATTTTTAGACTACACAACAAATAAAATTTTCGTTCTTTTGGTTTCATGTTCAAACCAATTCAAACGTGTTAAATAGCTTTTGAAAGTATTAATATATTGTTTATATCTATTTAGCAAACGGTAGGTGACACAACGAGAACCCTTCGAATTATTTTGAGCCTTTTTAGAAGCAGTGTTCCTGAGGAAGAACAACAGTTAATCAATTATAGACCGTTGACTATATTTATAGGCGTTGTGCACCCTCCAGTTGTATATCTTACCCAAACGTAATAATGAATTTTTAGACTACACAACAAATAAAATTTTCGTTTTTTTTGGTTTCATTTTCAAACCAATTTAAACATGTCAAATAGCTTTTACAAGTATTAATATATAGTTCATATCTATTTAGCAAACGGTAGGTGACACAGCGAGAACTCTTCGAATTATTTTGAGCATTTTTAGAAGCACTGTTTCTGACGAAGAACAACAGTTAATCAATTATAGACCGTTGACTATATTTATAGGTATTGTGCACTTTCCAGTATTGTATCTTACCCAAACGTAATAATGAATTTTTAGACTACACAACAAATAAAATTTTCGTTTTTTTGGTTTCATTTTCAAACCAATTTAAACATGTCAAATAGCTTTTACAAGTATTAATATATAGTTCATATCTATTTAGCAAACGGTAGGTGACACAGCGAGAACTCTTCGAATTATTTTGAGCATTTTTAGAAGCACTGTTTCTGACGAAGAACAACAATTAATCAATTATAGACCGTTGACTATATTTATAGGTATTGTGCACTTTCCAGTATTGTATCTTACCCAAACGTAATAATGAATTTTTAGACTACACAACAAATAAAATTTTCGTTTTTTTGGTTTCATTTTCAAACCAATTTAAACATGTCAAATAGCTTTTACAAGTATTAATATATAGTTCATATCTATTTAGCAAACGGTAGGTGACACAGCGAGTACTCTTCGAATTATTTTGAGCATTTTTAGAAGCACTGTTTCTGACGAAGAACAACAATTAATCAATTATAGACCGTTGACTATATTTATAGGTATTGTGCACTTTCCAGTATTGTATCTTACCCAAACGTAATAATGAATTTTTAGACTACACAACAAATAAAATTTTCGTTTTTTTTGGTTTCATTTCAAACCAATTTAAACATGTCAAATAGCTTTTACAAGTATTAATATATAGTTCATATCTATTTAGCAAACGGTAGGTGACACAGCGAGTACTCTTCGAATTATTTTGAGCATTTTTAGAAGCACTGTTTCTGACGAAGAACAACAATTAATCAATTATAGACCGTTGACTATATTTATAGGAATTGTGCACTTTCCAGTATTGTATCTTACCCAAACGTAATAATGAATTTTTAGACTACACAACAAATAAAATTTTCGTTTTTTTGGTTTCATTTTCAAACCAATTTAAACATGTCAAATAGCTTTTACAAGTATTAATATATAGTTCATATCTATTTAGCAAACGGTAGGTGACACACAGCGAGAACTCTTCGAATTATTTTAGCATTTTTAGAAGCACTGTTTCTGACGAAGAACAACAGTTAATCAATTATAGACCGTTGACTATATTTATAGGTATTGTGCACTTTCCAGTATTGTATCTTACCCAAACGTAATAATGAATTTTTAGACTACACAACAAATAAAATTTTCGTTTTTTTGGTTTCATTTTCAAACCAATTTAAACATGTCAAATAGCTTTTACAAGTATTAATATATAGTTCATATCTATTTAGCAAACGGTAGGTGACACAGCGAGAACTCTTCGAATTATTTTGAGCATTTTTAGAAGCACTGTTTCTGACGAAGAACAACAGTTAATCAATTATAGACCGTTGACTATATTTATAGGAATTGTGCACTTTCCAGTATTGTATCTTACCCAAACGTAATAATGAATTTTTAGACTACACAACAAATAAAATTTTCGTTTTTTTGGTTTCATTTTCAAACCAATTTAAACATGTCAAATAGCTTTTACAAGTATTAATATATAGTTCATATCTATTTAGCAAACGGTAGGTGACACAGCGAGAACTCTTCGAATTATTTTGAGCATTTTTAGAAGCACTGTTTCTGACGAAGAACAACAGTTAATCAATTATAGACCGTTGACTATATTTATAGGTATTGTGCACTTTCCAGTATTGTATCTTACCCAAACGTAATAATGAATTTTTAGACTACACAACAAATAAAATTTTCGTTCTTTTGGTTTCATGTTCAAACCAATTCAAACGTGTTAAATAGCTTTTGAAAGTATTAATATATTGTTTATATCTATTTAGCAAACGGTAGGTGACACAACGAGAACCCTTCGAATTATTTTGAGCCTTTTTAGAAGCAGTGTTCCTGAGGAAGAACAACAGTTAATCAATTATAGACCGTTGACTATATTTATAGGCGTTGTGCACCCTCCAGTTGTATATCTTACCCAAACGTAATAATGAATTTTTAGACTACACAACAAATAAAATTTTCGTTTTTTTTGGTTTCATTTTCAAACCAATTTAAACATGTCAAATAGCTTTTACAAGTATTAATATATAGTTCATATCTATTTAGCAAACGGTAGGTGACACAGCGAGAACTCTTCGAATTATTTTGAGCATTTTTAGAAGCACTGTTTCTGACGAAGAACAACAGTTAATCAATTATAGACCGTTGACTATATTTATAGGTATTGTGCACTTTCCAGTATTGTATCTTACCCAAACGTAATAATGAATTTTTAGACTACACAACAAATAAAATTTTCGTTCTTTTGGTTTCATGTTCAAACCAATTCAAACGTGTTAAATAGCTTTTGAAAGTATTAATATATTGTTTATATCTATTTAGCAAACGGTAGGTGACACAGCGAGTACTCTTCGAATTATTTTGAGCATTTTTAGAAGCACTGTTTCTGACGAAGAACAACAATTCATCAATTATAGACCGTTGACTATATTTATAGGTATTGTGCACTTTCCAGTATTGTATCTTACCCAAACGTAATAATGAATTTTTAGACTACACAACAAATAAAATTTTCGTTTTTTTGGTTTCATTTTCAAACCAATTTAAACATGTCAAATAGCTTTTACAAGTATTAATATATAGTTCATATCTATTTAGCAAACGGTAGGTGACACAGCGAGAACTCTTCGAATTATTTTAGCATTTTTAGAAGCACTGTTTCTGACGAAGAACAACAGTTAATCAATTATAGACCGTTGACTATATTTATAGGTATTGTGCACTTTCCAGTATTGTATCTTACCCAAACGTAATAATGAATTTTTAGACTACACAACAAATAAAATTTTCGTTTTTTTGGTTTCATTTTCAAACCAATTTAAACATGTCAAATAGCTTTTACAAGTATTAATATATAGTTCATATCTATTTAGCAAACGGTAGGTGACACAGCGAGAACTCTTCGAATTATTTTGAGCATTTTTAGAAGCACTGTTTCTGACGAAGAACAACAGTTAATCAATTATAGACCGTTGACTATATTTATAGGAATTGTGCACTTTCCAGTATTGTATCTTACCCAAACGTAATAATGAATTTTTAGACTACACAACAAATAAAATTTTCGTTTTTTTGGTTTCATTTTCAAACCAATTTAAACATGTCAAATAGCTTTTACAAGTATTAATATATAGTTCATATCTATTTAGCAAACGGTAGGTGACACAGCGAGAACTCTTCGAATTATTTTAGCATTTTTAGAAGCACTGTTTCTGACGAAGAACAACAGTTAATCAATTATAGACCGTTGACTATATTTATAGGTATTGTGCACTTTCCAGTATTGTATCTTACCCAAACGTAATAATGAATTTTTAGACTACACAACAAATAAAATTTTCGTTTTTTTGGTTTCATTTTCAAACCAATTTAAACATGTCAAATAGCTTTTACAAGTATTAATATATAGTTCATATCTATTTAGCAAACGGTAGGTGACACAGCGAGAACTCTTCGAATTATTTTGAGCATTTTTAGAAGCACTGTTTCTGACGAAGAACAACAGTTAATCAATTATAGACCGTTGACTATATTTATAGGAATTGTGCACTTTCCAGTATTGTATCTTACCCAAACGTAATAATGAATTTTTAGACTACACAACAAATAAAATTTTCGTTTTTTTGGTTTCATTTTCAAACCAATTTAAACATGTCAAATAGCTTTTACAAGTATTAATATATAGTTCATATCTATTTAGCAAACGGTAGGTGACACAGCGAGAACTCTTCGAATTATTTTGAGCATTTTTAGAAGCACTGTTTCTGACGAAGAACAACAGTTAATCAATTATAGACCGTTGACTATATTTATAGGTATTGTGCACTTTCCAGTATTGTATCTTACCCAAACGTAATAATGAATTTTTAGACTACACAACAAATAAAATTTTCGCTTTTTTGGTTTCATTTTCAAACCAATTTAAACATGTCAAATAGCTTTTACAAGTATTAATATATAGTTCATATCTATTTAGCAAACGGTAGGTGACACAGCGAGAACTCTTCGAATTATTTTGAGCATTTTTAGAAGCACTGTTTCTGACGAAGAACAACAGTTAACCAATTATAGACCGTTGACTATATTTATAGGTATTGTGCACTTTCCAGTATTGTATCTTACCCAAACGTAATAATGAATTTTTAGACTACACAACAAATAAAATTTTCGTTTTTTTGGTTTCATTTTCAAACCAATTTAAACATGTCAAATAGCTTTTACAAGTATTAATATATAGTTCATATCTATTTAGCAAACGGTAGGTGACACAGCGAGAACTCTTAGAATTATTTTGAGCATTTTTAGAAGCACTGTTTCTGACGAAGAACAACAGTTAATCAATTATAGACCGTTGACTATATTTATAGGTATTGTGCACTTTCCAGTATTGTATCTTACCCAAACGTAATAATGAATTTTTAGACTACACAACAAATAAAATTTTCGTTTTTTTGGTTTCATTTTCAAACCAATTTAAACATGTCAAATAGCTTTTACAAGTATTAATATATAGTTCGTATCTATTTAGCAAACGGTAGGTGACACAGCGAGAACTCTTCGAATTATTTTGAGCATTTTTAGAAGCACTGTTTCTGACGAAGAACAACAGTTAATCAATTATAGACCGTTGACTATATTTATAGGTATTGTGCACTTTCCAGTATTGTATCTTACCCAAACGTAATAATGAATTTTTAGACTACACAACAAATAAAATTTTCGTTCTTTTGGTTTCATGTTCAAACCAATTCAAACGTGTTAAATAGCTTTTGAAAGTATTAATATATTGTTTATATCTATTTAGCAAACGGTAGGTGACACAACGAGAACCCTTCGAATTATTTTGAGCCTTTTTAGAAGCAGTGTTCCTGAGGAAGAACAACAGTTAATCAATTATAGACCGTTGACTATATTTATAGGCGTTGTGCACCCTCCAGTTGTATATCTTACCCAAACGTAATAATGAATTTTTAGACTACACAACAAATAAAATTTTCGTTTTTTTTGGTTTCATTTTCAAACCAATTTAAACATGTCAAATAGCTTTTACAAGTATTAATATATAGTTCATATCTATTTAGCAAACGGTAGGTGACACAGCGAGAACTCTTCGAATTATTTTGAGCATTTTTAGAAGCACTGTTTCTGACGAAGAACAACAGTTAATCAATTATAGACCGTTGACTATATTTATAGGTATTGTGCACTTTCCAGTATTGTATCTTACCCAAACGTAATAATGAATTTTTAGACTACACAACAAATAAAATTTTCGTTTTTTTGGTTTCATTTTCAAACCAATTTAAACATGTCAAATAGCTTTTACAAGTATTAATATATAGTTCATATCTATTTAGCAAACGGTAGGTGACACAGCGAGAACTCTTAGAATTATTTTGAGCATTTTTAGAAGCACTGTTTCTGACGAAGAACAACAGTTAATCAATTATAGACCGTTGACTATATTTATAGGTATTGTGCACTTTCCAGTATTGTATCTTACCCAAACGTAATAATGAATGTTTAGACTACACAACAAATAAAATTTTCGTTTTTTTGGTTTCATTTTCAAACCAATTTAAACATGTCAAATAGCTTTTACAAGTATTAATATATAGTTCATATCTATTTAGCAAACGGTAGGTGACACAGCGAGAACTCTTCGAATTATTTTGAGCATTTTTAGAAGCACTGTTTCTGACGAAGAACAACAGTTAATCAATTATAGACCGTTGACTATATTTATAGGTATTGTGCACTTTCCAGTATTGTATCTTACCCAAACGTAATAATGAATTTTTAGACTACACAACAAATAAAATTTTCGTTCTTTTGGTTTCATGTTCAAACCAATTCAAACGTGTTAAATAGCTTTTGAAAGTATTAATATATTGTTTATATCTATTTAGCAAACGGTAGGTGACACAACGAGAACCCTTCGAATTATTTTGAGCCTTTTTAGAAGCAGTGTTCCTGAGGAAGAACAACAGTTAATCAATTATAGACCGTTGACTATATTTATAGGCGTTGTGCACCCTCCAGTTGTATATCTTACCCAAACGTAATAATGAATTTTTAGACTACACAACAAATAAAATTTTCGTTTTTTTGGTTTCATTTTCAAACCAATTTAAACATGTCAAATAGCTTTTACAAGTATTAATATATAGTTCATATCTATTTAGCAAACGGTAGGTGACACAGCGAGAACTCTTCGAATTATTTTGAGCATTTTTAGAAGCACTGTTTCTGACGAAGAACAACAGTTAATCAATTATAGACCGTTGACTATATTTATAGGTATTGTGCACTTTCCAGTATTGTATCTTACCCAAACGTAATAATGAATTTTTAGACTACACAACAAATAAAATTTTCGTTTTTTTGGTTTCATTTTCAAACCAATTTAAACATGTCAAATAGCTTTTACAAGTATTAATATATAGTTCATATCTATTTAGCAAACGGTAGGTGACACAGCGAGAACTCTTCGAATTATTTTGAGCATTTTTAGAAGCACTGTTTCTAACGAAGAACAACAGTTAATCAATTATAGACCGTTGACTATATTTATAGGTATTGTGCACTTTCCAGTATTGTATCTTACCCAAACGTAATAATGAATTTTTAGACTACACAACAAATAAAATTTTCGTTTTTTTGGTTTCATTTTCAAACCAATTTAAGCATGTCAAATAGCTTTTACAAGTATTAATATATAGTTCATATCTATTTAGCAAACGGTAGGTGACACAGCGAGAACTCTTCGAATTATTTTGAGCATTTTTAGAAGCACTGTTTCTGACGAAGGACAACAGTTAATCAATTATAGACCGTTGACTATATTTATAGGTATTGTGCACTTTCCAGTATTGTATCTTACCCAAACGTAATAATGAATTTTTAGACTACACAACAAATAAAATTTTCGTTCTTTTGGTTTCATGTTCAAACCAATTCAAACGTGTTAAATAGCTTTTGAAAGTATTAATATATTGTTTATATCTATTTAGCAAACGGTAGGTGACACAACGAGAACCCTTCGAATTATTTTGAGCCTTTTTAGAAGCAGTGTTCCTGAGGAAGAACAACAGTTAATAAATTATAGACCGTTGACTATATTTATAGGCGTTGTGCACCCTCCAGTTGTATATCTTACCCAAACGTAATAATGAATTTTTAGACTACACAACAAATAAAATTTTCGTTTTTTTGGTTTCATTTTCAAACCAATTTAAACATGTCAAATAGCTTTTACAAGTATTAATATATAGTTCATATCTATTTAGCAAACGGTAGGTGACACAGCGAGAACTCTTCGAATTATTTTGAGCATTTTTAGAAGCACTGTTTCTGACGAAGAACAACAGTTAATCAATTATAGACCGTTGACTATATTTATAGGTATTGTGCACTTTCCAGTATTGTATCTTACCCAAACGTAATAATGAATTTTTAGACTACACAACAAAAAAAATTTCCTTTTTTTTTGTTTCATTTTCAAACCAATTTAAACATGTCAAATAGCTTTTACAAGTATTAATATATAGTTCATATCTATTTAGCAAACGGTAGGTGACACAGCGAGGACTCTTTGAAATATTTTGAGCATTTATAGAAGCACTGTTTCTGACGAAGAACAACAGTTAATCAATTATAGACCGTTGACTATAATTATAGGCATTGTGCACTTTCCAGTAGTGTATCTTACGCAAACGTAGTAATGAATTTTTAGACTACACAGCAAATAAAATTTTCGTTCTTTTGGTTTCATGTTCAAACCAATTCAAACGTGTCAGATAACTTTTGAAAGTATTAATCGTTTATATCTATTTAGCAAACCGTAAGTGACACAGCGAGAACTCTTCGAATTATTTTGAGCATTTTTAGAAGCACTGTTTCTGACGAAGAACAACAGTTAATCAATTATATACCGTTGACTATATTTATAGGCATTGTGCACTAACTAGATGTATATCTTACGCAAACGTAGTAATGAATTTTTAGACTACACAGCAAATAAAATTTTCGTTCTTTTGGTTTCATGTTCAAACCAATTCAAACGTATCAGATAACTTTTGAAAGTATTAATGTATAACGGGTGTTCATAAACAGTCGTCATCCCAGTAGGTTTTGACTTCAGAAACGTATGTCTATTAAAATTGAGAAAAAATGCGCTATGACAGTACTCAATGACGTTTCCTTGTGTTGCACGAATTAATCAAAGACATAACATTTTGTTTTTCAAAGCAACTGGGATGACGACTGTTTATGAACACCCGTTAGTTCATATCTATTTAGCACACCGTAGGTGACACAACGAGAATTCTTAGAATTATTTTGAGCCCGTTTGGAAGCATTGTTACTGACGAAGAACAACAGTTAGTCAATTATAGACCGTTGACACTATTTATAGGCATTGTGCACTAACTAGATGTATATCTTACGCAAACGTTGTAATGAATTTTTATACTACACAGCAAATAAAATTTTCGTTCTTTTGGTTTCATGTTCAAACCAATTCAAACGTGTCAGATAACTTTTGAAAGTATTAATATATCGTTTATATCTATTTAGCAAACTGTAGGTGACACAGCCAGAACCCTTCGAATTATTTTGAGCCCGTTTGGAAGCATTGTTACTGACGAAGAACAACAGTTAGTCAATTATAGACCGTTGACACTATTTATAGGCATTGTGCACTAACTAGATGTATATCTTACGCAAACGTAGTAATGAATTTTTAGACTACACAACAAATAAAATTTTCGTTCTTTTGGTTTCATTTTCAAACCAATTTAAACATGTCAAATAGCTTTTACAAGTATTAATATATAGTTCGTATCTATTTAGCAAACCGTAGGTGACACAGCGAGAACTCTTCGAATTATTTTGAGCATTTTTAGAAGCACTGTTTCTGACGAAGAACAACAGTTAATTAATTATAAACCGTTGAATATATTTATAGGCATTGTGCACTTTCCAGTAGTGTATCTTACGCAAACGTAGTAATGAATTTTTATACTACACTGCAAATAAAATTTTCGTTCTTTTGGTTTCATGTTCAAACCAATTCAAACGTGTCAGATAACTTTTGAAAGTATTAATATATCGTTTATATCTATTTAGCAAACTGTAGGTGACATAGCCAGAACCCTTCGAATTATTTTGAGCCCGTTTGGAAGCATTGTTACTGACGAAGAACAACAGTTAGTCAATTATAGACCGTTGGCACTATTTATAGGCATTGTGCACTAACTAGATGTATATCTTACGCAAACGTAGTAATGAATTTTTAGACTACACAACAAATAAAATTTTCGTTCTTTTGGTTTCATTTTCAAACCAATTTAAACATGTCAAATAGCTTTTACAAGTATTAATATATAGTTCGTATCTATTTAGCAAACCGTAGGTGACACAGCGAGAACTCTTCGAATTATTTTGAGCATTTTTAGAAGCACTGTTTCTGACGAAGAACAACAGTTAATTAATTATAGACCGTTGAATATATTTATAGGCATTGTGCACTTTCCAGTTGTGTATCTTACGCAAACGTAGTAATGAATTTTTATACTACACAACAAATAAAATTTTCGTTCTTTTGGTTTCATTTTCAAGCCAATTTAAACATGTCAAATAACTTTTACAAGTATTAATATATGGTTCATATCTATTTAGCAAACTGTAGGTGACACAGCCAGAACCCTTCGAATTATTTTGAGCACTTTTAGAAGCAGTGTTCCTGAGGAAGAACAACAGTTAATCAATTATAGACCGTTGACTATATTTATAGGCGTTGTGCACCCTCCAGTTGTATATCTTACCCAAACGTAATAATGAATTTTTAGACTACACAACAAATAAAATTTTCGTTTTTTTTGGTTTCATTTTCAAACCAATTTAAACATGTCAAATAGCTTTTACAAGTATTAATATATAGTTCATATCTATTTAGCAAACGGTAGGTGACACAGCGAGAACTCTTCGAATTATTTTGAGCATTTTTAGAAGCACTGTTTCTGACGAAGAACAACAGTTAATCAATTATAGACCGTTGACTATATTTATAGGTATTGTGCACTTTCCAGTATTGTATCTTACCCAAACGTAATAATGAATTTTTAGACTACACAACAAATAAAATTTTCGTTTTTTTGGTTTCATTTTCAAACCAATTTAAACATGTCAAATAGCTTTTACAAGTATTAATATATAGTTCATATCTATTTAGCAAACGGTAGGTGACACAGCGAGAACTCTTAGAATTATTTTGAGCATTTTTAGAAGCACTGTTTCTGACGAAGAACAACAGTTAATCAATTATAGACCGTTGACTATATTTATAGGTATTGTGCACTTTCCAGTATTGTATCTTACCCAAACGTAATAATGAATGTTTAGACTACACAACAAATAAAATTTTCGTTTTTTTGGTTTCATTTTCAAACCAATTTAAACATGTCAAATAGCTTTTACAAGTATTAATATATAGTTCATATCTATTTAGCAAACGGTAGGTGACACAGCGAGAACTCTTCGAATTATTTTGAGCATTTTTAGAAGCACTGTTTCTGACGAAGAACAACAGTTAATCAATTATAGACCGTTGACTATATTTATAGGTATTGTGCACTTTCCAGTATTGTATCTTACCCAAACGTAATAATGAATTTTTAGACTACACAACAAATAAAATTTTCGTTCTTTTGGTTTCATGTTCAAACCAATTCAAACGTGTTAAATAGCTTTTGAAAGTATTAATATATTGTTTATATCTATTTAGCAAACGGTAGGTGACACAACGAGAACCCTTCGAATTATTTTGAGCCTTTTTAGAAGCAGTGTTCCTGAGGAAGAACAACAGTTAATCAATTATAGACCGTTGACTATATTTATAGGCGTTGTGCACCCTCCAGTTGTATATCTTACCCAAACGTAATAATGAATTTTTAGACTACACAACAAATAAAATTTTCGTTTTTTTGGTTTCATTTTCAAACCAATTTAAACATGTCAAATAGCTTTTACAAGTATTAATATATAGTTCATATCTATTTAGCAAACGGTAGGTGACACAGCGAGAACTCTTCGAATTATTTTGAGCATTTTTAGAAGCACTGTTTCTGACGAAGAACAACAGTTAATCAATTATAGACCGTTGACTATATTTATAGGTATTGTGCACTTTCCAGTATTGTATCTTACCCAAACGTAATAATGAATTTTTAGACTACACAACAAATAAAATTTTCGTTTTTTTGGTTTCATTTTCAAACCAATTTAAACATGTCAAATAGCTTTTACAAGTATTAATATATAGTTCATATCTATTTAGCAAACGGTAGGTGACACAGCGAGAACTCTTCGAATTATTTTGAGCATTTTTAGAAGCACTGTTTCTGACGAAGAACAACAGTTAATCAATTATAGACCGTTGACTATATTTATAGGTATTGTGCACTTTCCAGTATTGTATCTTACCCAAACGTAATAATGAATTTTTAGACTACACAACAAATAAAATTTTCGTTTTTTTGGTTTCATTTTCAAACCAATTTAAGCATGTCAAATAGCTTTTACAAGTATTAATATATAGTTCATATCTATTTAGCAAACGGTAGGTGACACAGCGAGAACTCTTCGAATTATTTTGAGCATTTTTAGAAGCACTGTTTCTGACGAAGGACAACAGTTAATCAATTATAGACCGTTGACTATATTTATAGGTATTGTGCACTTTCCAGTATTGTATCTTACCCAAACGTAATAATGAATTTTTAGACTACACAACAAATAAAATTTTCGTTCTTTTGGTTTCATGTTCAAACCAATTCAAACGTGTTAAATAGCTTTTGAAAGTATTAATATATTGTTTATATCTATTTAGCAAACGGTAGGTGACACAACGAGAACCCTTCGAATTATTTTGAGCCTTTTTAGAAGCAGTGTTCCTGAGGAAGAACAACAGTTAATAAATTATAGACCGTTGACTATATTTATAGGCGTTGTGCACCCTCCAGTTGTATATCTTACCCAAACGTAATAATGAATTTTTAGACTACACAACAAATAAAATTTTCGTTTTTTTGGTTTCATTTTCAAACCAATTTAAACATGTCAAATAGCTTTTACAAGTATTAATATATAGTTCATATCTATTTAGCAAACGGTAGGTGACACAGCGAGAACTCTTCGAATTATTTTGAGCATTTTTAGAAGCACTGTTTCTGACGAAGAACAACAGTTAATCAATTATAGACCGTTGACTATATTTATAGGTATTGTGCACTTTCCAGTATTGTATCTTACCCAAACGTAATAATGAATTTTTAGACTACACAACAAAAAAAATTTCCTTTTTTTTTGTTTCATTTTCAAACCAATTTAAACATGTCAAATAGCTTTTACAAGTATTAATATATAGTTCATATCTATTTAGCAAACGGTAGGTGACACAGCGAGGACTCTTTGAAATATTTTGAGCATTTATAGAAGCACTGTTTCTGACGAAGAACAACAGTTAATCAATTATAGACCGTTGACTATAATTATAGGCATTGTGCACTTTCCAGTAGTGTATCTTACGCAAACGTAGTAATGAATTTTTAGACTACACAGCAAATAAAATTTTCGTTCTTTTGGTTTCATGTTCAAACCAATTCAAACGTGTCAGATAACTTTTGAAAGTATTAATCGTTTATATCTATTTAGCAAACCGTAAGTGACACAGCGAGAACTCTTCGAATTATTTTGAGCATTTTTAGAAGCACTGTTTCTGACGAAGAACAACAGTTAATCAATTATATACCGTTGACTATATTTATAGGCATTGTGCACTAACTAGATGTATATCTTACGCAAACGTAGTAATGAATTTTTAGACTACACAGCAAATAAAATTTTCGTTCTTTTGGTTTCATGTTCAAACCAATTCAAACGTATCAGATAACTTTTGAAAGTATTAATGTATAACGGGTGTTCATAAACAGTCGTCATCCCAGTAGGTTTTGACTTCAGAAACGTATGTCTATTAAAATTGAGAAAAAATGCGCTATGACAGTACTCAATGACGTTTCCTTGTGTTGCACGAATTAATCAAAGACATAACATTTTGTTTTTCAAAGCAACTGGGATGACGACTGTTTATGAACACCCGTTAGTTCATATCTATTTAGCACACCGTAGGTGACACAACGAGAATTCTTAGAATTATTTTGAGCCCGTTTGGAAGCATTGTTACTGACGAAGAACAACAGTTAGTCAATTATAGACCGTTGACACTATTTATAGGCATTGTGCACTAACTAGATGTATATCTTACGCAAACGTTGTAATGAATTTTTATACTACACAGCAAATAAAATTTTCGTTCTTTTGGTTTCATGTTCAAACCAATTCAAACGTGTCAGATAACTTTTGAAAGTATTAATATATCGTTTATATCTATTTAGCAAACTGTAGGTGACACAGCCAGAACCCTTCGAATTATTTTGAGCCCGTTTGGAAGCATTGTTACTGACGAAGAACAACAGTTAGTCAATTATAGACCGTTGACACTATTTATAGGCATTGTGCACTAACTAGATGTATATCTTACGCAAACGTAGTAATGAATTTTTAGACTACACAACAAATAAAATTTTCGTTCTTTTGGTTTCATTTTCAAACCAATTTAAACATGTCAAATAGCTTTTACAAGTATTAATATATAGTTCGTATCTATTTAGCAAACCGTAGGTGACACAGCGAGAACTCTTCGAATTATTTTGAGCATTTTTAGAAGCACTGTTTCTGACGAAGAACAACAGTTAATTAATTATAAACCGTTGAATATATTTATAGGCATTGTGCACTTTCCAGTAGTGTATCTTACGCAAACGTAGTAATGAATTTTTATACTACACTGCAAATAAAATTTTCGTTCTTTTGGTTTCATGTTCAAACCAATTCAAACGTGTCAGATAACTTTTGAAAGTATTAATATATCGTTTATATCTATTTAGCAAACTGTAGGTGACATAGCCAGAACCCTTCGAATTATTTTGAGCCCGTTTGGAAGCATTGTTACTGACGAAGAACAACAGTTAGTCAATTATAGACCGTTGGCACTATTTATAGGCATTGTGCACTAACTAGATGTATATCTTACGCAAACGTAGTAATGAATTTTTAGACTACACAACAAATAAAATTTTCGTTCTTTTGGTTTCATTTTCAAACCAATTTAAACATGTCAAATAGCTTTTACAAGTATTAATATATAGTTCGTATCTATTTAGCAAACCGTAGGTGACACAGCGAGAACTCTTCGAATTATTTTGAGCATTTTTAGAAGCACTGTTTCTGACGAAGAACAACAGTTAATTAATTATAGACCGTTGAATATATTTATAGGCATTGTGCACTTTCCAGTTGTGTATCTTACGCAAACGTAGTAATGAATTTTTATACTACACAACAAATAAAATTTTCGTTCTTTTGGTTTCATTTTCAAGCCAATTTAAACATGTCAAATAACTTTTACAAGTATTAATATATGGTTCATATCTATTTAGCAAACTGTAGGTGACACAGCCAGAACCCTTCGATTTATTTTGAGCACTTTTAGAAGCAGTGTTCCTGAGGAAGAACAACAGTTAATAAATTATAGACCGTTGACTATATTTATAGGCGTTGTGCACCTTCCAGTTGTATATCTTACCCAAACGTAATAATGAATTTTTAGACTACACAACAAATAAAATTTTCGTTTTTTTGGTTTCATTTTCAAACCAATTTAAACGTGTCAGATAACTTTTGAAAGTATTAATATATCGTTTATATCTATTTAGCAAACCGTAGGTGACACAGCGAGAACTCTTCGAATTATTTTGAGCATTTTTAGAAGCACTGTTTCTGACGAAGAACAACAGTTAGTCAATTATAGACCGTTGACACTATTTATAGGCATTGTGCACTAACTAGATGTATATCTTACGCAAACGTAGTACTGAATTTTTAGACTACACAACAAATAAAATTTTCGTTCTTTTGGTTTCATTTTCAAACCAATTTAAACATGTCAAATAGCTTTTACAAGTATTAATATATAGTTCATATCTATTTAGCAAACCGTAGGTGACACAGCGAGAACTCTTCGAATTATTTTGAGCACTTTTAGAAGCAGTGTTCCTGAGGAAGAACAACAGTTAATAAATTATAGACCGTTGACTATATTTATAGGCGTTGTGCACCCTCCAGTTGTATATCTTACCCAAACGTAATAATGAATTTTTAGACTACACAACAAATACAATTTTCGTTTTTTTGGTTTCATTTTCAAACCAATTTAAACATGTCAAATAGCTTTTACAAGTATTAATATATAGTTCATATCTATTTAGCAAACTGTAGGTGACACAGCCAGAACTCTTCGAATTATTTTGATCCTGTTTGGAAGCATTGTTCCTGACGAAGAACAACAGTTAGTCAATTATAGACCGTTGACACTATTTATAGGCATTGTGCACTAACTAGATGTATATCTTACGCAAACGTAGTAATGAATTTTTAGACTACACAACAAATAAAATTTTCGTTCTTTTGGTTTCATTTTCAAACCAATTCAAACGTGTCAGATAACTTTTGAAAGTATTAATATATCGTTTATATCTATTTAGCAAACTGTAGGTGACACAGCCAGAACTCTTCGAATTATTTTGAGCCTGTTTGGAAGCATTGTTCCTGACGAAGAACAACAGTTAGTCAATTATAGACCGTTGACACTATTTATAGGCATTGTGCACTAACTAGATGTATATCTTACGCAAACGTAGTAATGAATTTTTAGACTACACAACCAATAAAATTTTCGTTCTTTTGGTTTCATTTTCAAACCAATTTAAACATGTCAAATAGCTTTTACAAGTATTAATATATAGTTCATATCTATTTAGCAAACCGTAGGTGACACAGCGAGAACCCTTCGAATTATTTTGAGCACTTTTAGAAGCAGTGTTCCTGAGGAAGAACAACAGTTAATAAATTATAGACCGTTGACTATATTTATAGGCGTTGTGCACCCTCCAGTTGTATATCTTACCCAAACGTAATAATGAATTTTTAGACTACACAACAAATACAATTTTCGTTTTTTTGGTTTCATTTTCAAACCAATTTAAACATGTCAAATAGCTTTTACAAGTATTAATATATAGTTCATATCTATTTAGCAAACTGTAGGTGACACAGCCAGAACTCTTCGAATTATTTTGAGCCTGTTTGGAAGCATTGTTCCTGACGAAGAACAACAGTTAGTCAATTATAGACCGTTTACACTATTTATAGGCATTGTGCACTAACTAGATGTATATCTTACGCAAACGTAGTAATGAATTTTTAGACTACACAACAAATAAAATTTTCGTTCTTTTGGTTTCATTTTCAAACCAATTCAAACGTGTCAGATAACTTTTGAAAGTATTAATATATCGTTTATATCTATTTAGCAAACTGTAGGTGACACAGCCAGAACTCTTCGAATTATTTTGAGCCTGTTTGGAAGCACTGTTTCTGACGAAGAACAACAGTTAATCAATTATAGACCGTTGACTATATTTATAGGCATTGTGCACTTTCCAGTAGTGTATCTTACGCAAACGTAGTACTAATGAATTTTTAGACTTCACATCAAATAAAATTTTCGTTCTTTTGGTTTCATGTTCAAACCAATTCAAACGTGTCAGATAACTTTTGAAAGTATTAATATAACGTTTATATCTATTTAGCAAACTGTAGGCGACACAGCCAGAACCCTTCGAATTATTTTGAGCCTGTTTGGATGCATTGTTCCTGACGAAGAACAACAGTTAGTCAATTATAGACCGTTGACTATATTTATAGGCATTGTGCACTTTCCAGTAGTGTATCTTACACAAACGTAGTAGTGAATGTTCAGACTACAAAACAAATAAAATTTTCGTTCTTTTGGTTTCATGTTCAAACTAATTCAAACCTGTCAGATAACTTTTGAAAGTATTAATATATCGTTTATATCTATTTAGCAAACTGTAGGTGACACAGCCAGAACCCTTCGAATTATTTTGAGCATTTTTAGAAGCACTGTTTCTGACGAAGAACAACAGTTAATCAATTATAGACCGTTGACTATATTTATAGGCATTGTGGACTTTCTAGTTGTATATCTTACGCAAACGTAGTAATGAATTTTTAGACTACACAACAAATAAAATTTTAGTTTTTTTGGTTTCATGTTCAAACCAATTCAAACGTGTCAAATAGCTTTTGCAAGTATTACAATATCATTTATATCTATTTAGCAAACTGTAGGCGACACAGCCCGAACCCTTCGAATTATTTTGAGCCTGTTTGGATGCATTGTTCCTGACGAAGAACAACAGTTAGTCAATTATAGACCGTTGACTATATTTATAGGCATTGTGCACTTTCTAGTAGTGTATCTTACACAAACGTAGTAATGAATGTTCAGACTACACAACAAATAAAATTTTCGTTCTTTTGGTTTCATGTTCAAACCAATTCAAACGTGTCAGATAACTTTTGAAAGTATTAATATATCGTTTATATCTATTTAGCAAACTGTAGGTGACACAGCCAGAACCCTTCGAATTATTTTGTACCTGTTTGGAAGCATTTTTCTTGACGAAAAACAACAGTTAGTCAATTATAGACCGTTGACTATATTTATAGGCATTGTGCACTTTCCAGTAGTGTATCTTACGCAAACGTAGTAATGAATTTTTAGACTACACAACAAATAAAATTTTCGTTGTTTTGGTTTCATTTTCAAACCAATTTAAACATGTCAAATAAATTTTACAAGTATTAATATATAGTTCATATCTATTTAGCAAACCGTAGGTGACACGGCGAGAACCCTTAGAATTATTTAGAGCATTTTTAGAAGCACTGTTTCTGATGAAGAACATCAGTTAATCAATTACAGACCGTTGACGATATTTATAGGCATTGTGCACTTTCCAGTAGTGTATCTTACGCAAACGTAGTAATGAATGTTCAGACTAAACAACAAATAAAATTTTCGTTCTTTTGGTTTCATGTTCAAACCAATTCAAACGTGTCAGATAACTTTTGAAAGTATTAATATATCGTTTATATCTATTTAGCAAATTGTAGGTGACACAGCGAGAACTCTTCGAATTATTTTGAGCCTGTTTGGAAGCATTGTTCCTGACGAAAAACAACAGTTAGTCAATTATAGACCGTTGCCATTATTTATAGGCATTGTGCACTAACTAGATGTCTATCTTACGCAAACGTAGTAATGAATTTCTAGACTACACAACAAATAAAATTTTCGTTCTTTTGGTTTCATTTTCAAACCAATTTAAACATGTCAAATAGCTTTTACAAGTATTAATATATAGTTCGTATCTATTTAGCAAACCGTAGGTGACACAGCGAGAACTCTTCGAACTATTTTGAGCATTTTTAGAAGCACTGTTTCTGACGAAGAACAACAGTTAATCAATTATAGACCGTTGACGATATTTATAGGCATTGTGCACTTTCCAGTAGTGTATCTTACGCAAACGTAGTAATGAATTTTTATACTACACAGCAAATAAAATTTTCGTTCTTTTGGTTTCATGTTCAAACCAATTCAAACGTGTCAGATAACCTTTGAAAGTATTAATATATCGTTTATATCTATTTAGCAAACTGTAGGTGACACAGCCAGAACCCTTCGAATTATTTTGAGCCCGTTTGGAAGCATTGTTCCTGACGAAGAACAACAGTTAGTCAATTATAGACCGTTGACACTATTTATAGGCATTGTGCACTAACTAGATGTATATCTTACGCAAACGTAGTAATGCATTTTTAGACTACACAACAAATAAAATTTTCGTTCTTTTGGTTTCATTTTCAAACCAATTTGAACATGTCAAATAGCTTTTACAAGTATTAATATATAGTTCGTATCTATTTAGCAAACCGTAGGTGACACAGCGAGAACTCTTCGAATTATTTAGAGCATTTTTAGAAGCACTGTTTCTGACGAAGAACAACAGTTAATCAATTATAGACCGTTGACGATATTTATAGGTATTGTGCACTTTCCAGTAGTGTATCTTACGCAAACGTAGTAATGCATTTTTAGACTACACAACAAATAAAATTTTCGTTCTTTTGGTTTCATTTTCAAACCAATTTAAACATGTCAAATAGCTTTTACAAGTATTAATATATAGTTCGTATCTATTTAGCAAACCGTAGGTGACACAGCGAGAACTCTTCGAATTATTTTGAGCATTTTTAGAAGCACTGTTTCTGACGAAGAACAACAGTTAATTAATTATAGACCGTTGAATATATTTATAGGCATTGTGCACTTTCCAGTAGTGTATCTTACGCAAACGTAGTAATGAATTTTTATACTACACAGCAAATAAAATTTTCGTTCTTTTGGTTTCATTTTCAAACCAATTTAAACATGTCAAATAGCTTTTACAAGTATTAATATATAGTTCATATCTATTTAGCAAACCGTAGGTGACACAGCGAGAACTCTTCGAATTATTTTGAGCATTTTTAGAAGCACTGTTTCTGACGAAGAACAACAGTTAATTAATTATAGACCGTTGAATATATTTATAGGCATTGTGCACTTTCCAGTAGTGTATCTTACGCAAACGTAGTAATGAATTTTTAGACTACACAACAAATAAAATTTTCGTTCTTTTGGTTTCATTTTCAAACCAATTTGAACATGTCAAATAGCTTTTACAAGTATTAATATATAGTTCGTATCTATTTAGCAAACCGTAGGTGACACAGCGAAAACTCTTCGAATTATTTAGAGCATTTTTAGAAGCACTGTTTCTGACGAAGAACAACAGTTAATTAATTATAGACCGTTGAATATATTTATAGGCATTGTGCACTTTCCAGTAGTGTATCTTACGCAAACGTAGTAATGAATTTTTATACTACACAGCAAATAAAATTTTCGTTCTTTTGGTTTCATTTTCAAACCAATTTGAACATGTCAAATAGCTTTTACAAGTATTAATATATAGTTCGTATCTATTTAGCAAAACGTAGGTGACACAGCGAGAACTCTTCGAATTATTTAGAGCATTTTTAGAAGCACTGTTTCTGACGAAGAACAACAGTTAATCAATTATAGACAGTTGACGATATTTATAGGCATTGTGCACTTTCCAGTAGTGTATCTTACGCAAACGTAATAATGTATGTTTAGACTACACAACAAATAAAATTATCGTTCTTTTGGTTTCATGTTCAAACCAAATCAAACGTGTCAGATAACTTTTGAAAGTATTAATATATCGTTTATATCTATTTAGCAAACTGTAGGTGACACAGCCAGAACCCTTCGAATTATTTTGAGCCTGTTTGGAAGCATTGTTCCTGACGAAAAACAACAGTTAGTCAATTATAGACCGTTGACATTATTTATAGGCATTGTGCACTAACTAGATGTACATCTTACGCAAACGTAGTAATGAATTTTTAGACTACACAACAAATAAAATTTTCGTTCTTTTGGTTTCATTTTCAAACCAATTTAAACATGTCAAATAGCTTTTACAAGTATTAATATATAGTTCGTATCTATTTAGCAAACCGTAGGTGACACAGCGAGAACTCTTCGAATTATTTAGAGCATTTTTAGAAGCACTGTTTCTGACGAAGAACAACAGTTAATCAATTATAGACCGTTGACGATATTTATAGGCATTGTGCACTTTCCAGTAGTGTATCTTACGCAAATGTAATAATGAATGTTTAGACTACACAACAAATAAAATTATCGTTACGTTTGGTTTCATGTTCAAACCAATTTAAACGTGTCAGATAACTTTTGAAAGTATTAATATATCGTTTATATCTATTTAGCAAACTGTAGGTGAAACAGCCAGAACCCTCCGAATTATTTTGAGCCCGTTTGGAAGCATTGTTCCTGACGAAGAACAACAGTTAGTCAATTATAGACCGTTGACACTATTTATAGGCATTGTGCACTAACTAGATGTATATCTTACGAAAACGTAGTAATGAATTTTTAGACTACACAACAAATAAAATTTTCGTTCTTTTGGTTTCATTTTCAAACCAATTTGAACATGTCAAATAGCTTTTACAAGTATTAATATATAGTTCATATCTATTTAGCAAACCGTAGGTGACACAGCGAGAACTCTTCGAATTATTTTGAGCATTTTTAGAAGCACTGTTTCTGACGAAGAACAACGGTTAATTAATTATAGACCGTTGAATATATTTATAGGCATTGTGCACTTTCCAGTAGTGTATCTTACGCAAACGTAGTAATGAATTTTTATACTACACAGCAAATAAAATTTTCGTTCTTTTGGTTTCATGTTCAAACCAATTCAAACGTGTCAGATAACTTTTGAAAGTATTAATATATCGTTTATATCTATTTAGCAAACTGAAGGTGACACAGCCAGAACCCTTCGAATTATTTTGAGCCTGTTTGGAAGCATTGTTCCTGACGAAAAACAACAGTTAGTCAATTATAAACCGTTGCCACTATTTATAGGCAGTGTGCACTAACTAGATGTATATCTTACGCAAACGTAGTAATGAATTTTTAGACTACACAAAAAATAAAATTTTCGTTCTTTTGGTTTCATTTTCAAACCAATTTAAACATGTCAAATAGCTTTTACAAGTATTAATATATAGTTCGTATCTATTTAGCAAACCGTAGGTGACACAGCGAGAACTCTTCGAACTATTTTGAGCATTTTTAGAAGCACTGTTTCTGACGAAGAACAACAGTTAATCAATTATAGACCGTTGACGATATTTATAGGCATTGTGCACTTTCCAGTAGTGTATCTTACGCAAACGTAGTAATGAATTTTTATACTACACAGCAAATAAAATTTTCGTTCTTTTGGTTTCATTTTCAAACCAATTTGAACATGTCAAATAGCTTTTACAAGTATTAATATATAGTTCGTATCTATTTAGCAAACCGTAGGTGACACAGCGAGAACTCTTCGAATAATTTAGAGCATTTTTAAAAACACTGTTTCTGACGAAGAACAACAGTTAATCAATTATAGACAGTTGACGATATTTATAGGCATTGTGCACTTTCCAGTAGTGTATCTTACGCAAACGTAATAATGAATGTCTAGACTACACAACAAATAAAATTATCGTTCTTGTGGTTTCATGTTCAAACCAAATCAAACGTGTCAGATAACTTTTGAAAGTATTAATATATCGTTTATATCTATTTAGCAAACTGTAGGTGAAACAGCCAGAACCCTTCGAATTATTTTGAGCCTGTTTGGAAGCATTGTTCCTGACGAAAAACAACAGTTAGTCAATTATAGACCGTTGACACTATTTATAGGCATTGTGCACTTACTAGATGTATATCTTACGCAAACGTAGTAATAAATTTTTAGACTACACAACAAATAAAATTTTCGTTCTTTTGGTTTCATCTTCAAACCAATTTAAACATGTCAAATAGCTTTTACAAGTATTAATATATAGTTCGTATCTATTTAGCAAACCGTAGGTGACACAGCGAGAACTCTTCGAATTATTTTGAGCATTTTTAGAAGCACTGTTTCTGACGAAGAACAAGAGTTAATTAATTATAGACCGTTGAATATATTTATAGGCATTGTGCACTTTCCAGTAGTGTATATTACGCAAACGTAGTAATGAATTTTTAGACTACACAACAAATAAAATTTTCGTTCTTTTGGTTTCATGTTCAAACCAATTTAAACGTGTCAGATAACTTTTGAAAGTATTAATATATCGTTTATATCTATTTAGCAAACTTTAGGTGACACAGCCAGAACCCTTCGAATTATTTTGAGCCTGTTTGGAAGCATTGTTCCTGACGAAAAACAACAGTCAGTCAATTATAGACCGTTGACACTATTTATAGGCATTGTGCACTAACTAGATGTATATCTTACGCAAACGTAGTAATGAATTTTTAGACTACACAACAAATAAAATGTTCGTTCTTTTGGTTTCATGTTCAAACCAATTTAAACGTGTCAGATAACTTTTGAAGATATTAATGTATTGTTTATATCTATTTAGCAAACTGTAGGTGACACAGCCAGAACCCTTCGAATTATTTTGAGCCTGTTTGGAAGCATTGTTCCTGACGAAAAACAACAGTCAGTCAATTATAGACCGTTGACACTATTTATAGGCATTGTGCACTAACTAGATGTATATCTTACGCAAACGTAGTAATGAATTTTTAGACTACACAACAAATAAAATTTTCGTTCTTTTGGTTTCATGTTCAAACCAATTTAAACGTGTCAGATAACTTTTGAAAGTATTAATATATCGTTTATATCTATTTAGCAAACTTTAGGTGACACAGCCAGAACCCTTCGAATTATTTTGAGCCTGTTTGGAAGCATTGTTCCTGACGAAAAACAACAGTCAGTCAATTATAGACCGTTGACACTATTTATAGGCATTGTGCACTAACTAGATGTATATCTTACGCAAACGTAGTAATGAATTTCTAGACTACACAACAAATAAAATTTTCGTTCTTTTGGTTTCATTTTCAAACCAATTTAAACATGTCAAATAGCTTTTACAAGTATTAATATATAGTTCGTATCTATTTAGCAAACCGTAGGTGACACAGCGAGAACTCTTCGAACTATTTTGAGCATTTTTAGAAGCACTGTTTCTGACGAAGAACAACAGTTAATCAATTATAGACCGTTGACGATATTTATAGGCATTGTCCACTTTCCAGTAGTGTATCTTACGCAAACGTAGTAATGAATGTTCAGACTACACAACAAATAAAATTTTCGTTCTTTTGGTTTCATGTTCAAACCAATTTAAACGTGTCAGATAACTTTTGAAGATATTAATGTATTGTTTATATCTATTTAGCAAACTGTAGGTGACACAGCCAGAACCCTTCGAATTATTTTGAGCCTGTTTGGAAGCATTGTTCCTGACGAAAAACAACAGTCAGTCAATTATAGACCGTTGACACTATTTATAGGCATTGTGCACTAACTAGATGTATATCTTACGCAAACGTAGTAATGAATTTTTAGACTACACAACAAATAAAATTTTCGTTCTTTTGGTTTCATGTTCAAACCAATTTAAACGTGTCAGATAACTTTTGAAAGTATTAATATATCGTTCATCTCTATTTAGCAAACTTTAGGTGACACAGCCAGAACCCTTCGAATTATTTTGAGCCTGTTTGGAAGCATTGTTCCTGACGAAAAACAACAGTCAGTCAATTATAGACCGTTGACACTATTTATAGGCATTGTGCACTAACTAGATGTATATCTTACGCAAACGTAGTAATGAATTTTTAGACTACACAACAAATAAAATTTTCGTTCTTTTGGTTTCATGTTCAAACCAATTTAAACGTGTCAGATAACTTTTGAAAGTATTAATATATCGTTTATATCTATTTAGCAAACTTTAGGTGACACAGCCAGAACCCTTCGAATTATTTTGAGCCTGTTTGGAAGCATTGTTCCTGACGAAAAACAACAGTCAGTCAATTATAGACCGTTGACACTATTTATAGGCATTGTGCACTAACTAGATGTATATCTTACGCAAACGTAGTAATGAATTTTTAGACTACACAACAAATAAAATTTTCGTTCTTTTGGTTTCATGTTCAAACCAATTTAAACGTGTCAGATAACTTTTGAAGATATTAATGTATTGTTTATATCTAGTTAGCAAACTGTAGGTGACACAGCCAGAACCCTTCGAATTATTTTGAGCCTGTTTGGAAGCATTGTTCCTGACGAAAAACAACAGTCAGTCAATTATAGACCGTTGACACTATTTATAGGCATTGTGCACTAACTAGATGTATATCTTACGCAAACGTAGTAATGAATTTTTAGACTACACAACAAATAAAATTTTCGTTCTTTTGGTTTCATGTTCAAACCAATTTAAACGTGTCAGATAACTTTTGAAAGTATTAATATATCGTTTATATCTATTTAGCAAACTTTAGGTGACACAGCCAGAACCCTTCGAATTATTTTGAGCCTGTTTGGAAGCATTGTTCCTGACGAAAAACAACAGTCAGTCAATTATAGACCGTTGACACTATTTATAGGCATTGTGCACTAACTAGATGTATATCTTACGCAAACGTAGTAATGAATTTTTAGACTACACAACAATTAAATTTTCATTCTTTTGGTTTCATTTTCAAACCAATTTAAACATGTCAAATAGCTTTTACAAGCATTAGTACATAGTTCATATCTGGGTGTTCATAAACAGTCGTCATCCCAGTAGGTTTTGACTTCAGAAACGTATGTCTATTAAAATTGAGAAAAAATGCGCTCTGACAGTACTCAATGACGTTTCACTGTGTTGCACGAATTAATCAAAGACATAACATTTTGTTTTTTATGGCAACTGGGATGACGACTGTTTATGAACACCCGTTATTTAGCAAACCGTAGGTGACACAGCGAGAACTCTTCGAATTAATTAGAGCATTTTTAGAAGCACTGTTTCGGACGAAGAACAACAGTTAATCAATTATAGACCGTTGACGATATTTATAGGCATTGTGCACTTTCCAGTAGTGTATCTTACGCAAACGTAGTAATGAATGTTCAGACTACACAACAAATAAAATTTTCTTTCTTTTGGTTTCATGTTCAAACCAATTTAAACGTGTCAGATAACTTTTGAAAGTATTAATATATCGTTTATATCTATTTAGCAAACTGTAGGTGAAACAGCCAGAACCCTTCGAATTATTTTGAGCCTGTTTGGAAGCATTGTTCCTGACGAAAAACAACAGTTAGTAAATTATAGACCGTTGACACTATTTATAGGCATTGTGCACTAACTAGATGTATATCTTACGCAAACGTAGTAATGAATTTTTAGACTACACAACAAATAAAATTTTCGTTCTTTTGGTTTCATTTTCAAACCAATTTAAAGATGTCAAATAGCTTTTACAAGTATTAATATATAGTTCGTATCTATTTAGCAAACCGTAGGTGACACAGCGAGAACTCTTCGAATTATTTAGAGCATTTTTAGAAGCACTGTTTCTGACGAAGAACAACAGTTAATCAATTATAGACCGTTGACGATATTTATAGGCATTGTGCACTTTCCAGTAGTGTATCTTACGCAAACGTAGTAATGAATTTTTATACTACACAACAAATAAAATTTTCGTTCTTTTGGTTTCATTTTCAAACCAATTTAAACATGTCAAATAGCTTTTACAAGTATTAATATATAGTTCGTATCTATTTAGCAAACCGTAGGTGACACAGCGAGAACTCTTCGAATTATTTTGAGCATTTTTAGAAGCACTGTTTCTGACGAAGAACAACAGTTAATTAATTATAGACCGTTGAATATATTTATAGGCATTGTGCACTTTCCAGTAGTGTATCTTACGCAAACGTAGTAATGAATTTTTATACTACACAGCAAATAAAATTTTCGTTCTTTTGGTTTCATTTTCAAACCAATTTAAACATGTCAAATAGCTTTTACAAGTATTAATATATAGTTCATATCTATTTAGCAAACCGTAGGTGACACAGCGAGAACTCTTCGAATTATTTTGAGCATTTTTAGAAGCACTGTTTCTGACGAAGAACAACAGTTAATCAATTATAGACCGTTGACGATATTTATAGGCATTGTGCACTTTCCAGTAGTGTATCTTACGCAAACGTAGTAATGAATGTTCAGACTACACAACAAATAAAATGTTCGTTCTTTTGGTTTCATGTTCAAACCAATTTAAACGTGTCAGATAACTTTTGAAGATATTAATGTATTGTTTATATCTATTTAGCAAACTGTAGGTGACACAGCCAGAACCCTTCGAATTATTTTGAGCCTGTTTGGAAGCATTGTTCCTGACGAAAAACAACAGTCAGTCAATTATAGACCGTTGACACTATTTATAGGCATTGTGCACTAACTAGATGTATATCTTACGCAAACGTAGTAATGAATTTTTAGACTACACAACAAATAAAATTTTCGTTCTTTTGGTTTCATGTTCAAACCAATTTAAACGTGTCAGATAACTTTTGAAAGTATTAATATATCGTTTATATCTATTTAGCAAACTTTAGGTGACACAGCCAGAACCCTTCGAATTATTTTGAGCCTGTTTGGAAGCATTGTTCCTGACGAAAAACAACAGTCAGTCAATTATAGACCGTTGACACTATTTATAGGCATTGTGCACTAACTAGATGTATATCTTACGCAAACGTAGTAATGAATTTCTAGACTACACAACAAATAAGATTTTCGTTCTTTTGGTTTCATTTTCAAACCAATTTAAACATGTCAAATAGCTTTTACAAGTATTAATATATAGTTCGTATCTATTTAGCAAACCGTAGGTGACACAGCGAGAACTCTTCGAACTATTTTGAGCATTTTTAGAAGCACTGTTTCTGACGAAGAACAACAGTTAATCAATTATAGACCGTTGACGATATTTATAGGCATTGTGCACTTTCCAGTAGTGTATCTTACGCAAACGTAGTAATGAATGTTCAGACTACACAACAAATAAAATTTTCGTTCTTTTGGTTTCATGTTCAAACCAATTTAAACGTGTCAGATAACTTTTGAAGATATTAATGTATTGTTTATATCTATTTAGCAAACTGTAGGTGACACAGCCAGAACCCTTCGAATTATTTTGAGCCTGTTTGGAAGCATTGTTCCTGACGAAAAACAACAGTCAGTCAATTATAGACCGTTAACACTATTTATAGGCATTGTGCACTAACTAGATGTATATCTTACGCAAACGTAGTAATGAATTTTTAGACTACACAACAAATAAAATTTTCGTTCTTTTGGTTTCATGTTCAAACCAATTTAAACGTGTCAGATAACTTTTGAAAGTATTAATATATCGTTCATATCTATTTAGCAAACTTTAGGTGACACAGCCAGAACCCTTCGAATTATTTTGAGCCTGTTTGGAAGCATTGTTCCTGACGAAAAACAACAGTCAGTCAATTATAGACCGTTGACACTATTTATAGGCATTGTGCACTAACTAGATGTATATCTTACGCAAACGTAGTAATGAATTTTTAGACTACACAACAAATAAAATTTTCGTTCTTTTGGTTTCATGTTCAAACCAATTTAAACGTGTCAGATAACTTTTGAAAGTATTAATATATCGTTTATATCTATTTAGCAAACTTTAGGTGACACAGCCAGAACCCTTCGAATTATTTTGAGCCTGTTTGGAAGCATTGTTCCTGACGAAAAACAACAGTCAGTCAATTATAGACCGTTGACACTATTTATAGGCATTGTGCACTAACTAGATGTATATCTTACGCAAACGTAGTAATGAATTTTTAGACTACACAACAAATAAAATTTTCGTTCTTTTGGTTTCATGTTCAAACCAATTTAAACGTGTCAGATAACTTTTGAAAGTATTAATATATCGTTTATATCTATTTAGCAAACTTTAGGTGACACAGCCAGAACCCTTCGAATTATTTTGAGCCTGTTTGGAAGCATTGTTCCTGACGAAAAACAACAGTCAGTCAATTATAGACCGTTGACACTATTTATAGGCATTGTGCACTAACTAGATGTATATCTTACGCAAACGTAGTAATGAATTTCTAGACTACACAACAAATAAGATTTTCGTTCTTTTGGTTTCATTTTCAAACCAATTTAAACATGTCAAATAGCTTTTACAAGTATTAATATATAGTTCGTATCTATTTAGCAAACCGTAGGTGACACAGCGAGAACTCTTCGAACTATTTTGAGCATTTTTAGAAGCACTGTTTCTGACGAAGAACAACAGTTAATCAATTATAGACCGTTGACGATATTTATAGGCATTGTGCACTTTCCAGTAGTGTATCTTACGCAAACGTAGTAATGAATGTTCAGACTACACAACAAATAAAATTTTCGTTCTTTTGGTTTCATGTTCAAACCAATTTAAACGTGTCAGATAACTTTTGAAGATATTAATGTATTGTTTATATCTATTTAGCAAACTGTAGGTGACACAGCCAGAACCCTTCGAATTATTTTGAGCCTGTTTGGAAGCATTGTTCCTGACGAAAAACAACAGTCAGTCAATTATAGACCGTTGACACTATTTATAGGCATTGTGCACTAACTAGATGTATATCTTACGCAAACGTAGTAATGAATTTTTAGACTACACAACAAATAAAATTTTCGTTCTTTTGGTTTCATGTTCAAACCAATTTAAACGTGTCAGATAACTTTTGAAAGTATTAATATATCGTTCATATCTATTTAGCAAACTTTAGGTGACACAGCCAGAACCCTTCGAATTATTTTGAGCCTGTTTGGAAGCATTGTTCCTGACGAAAAACAACAGTCAGTCAATTATAGACCGTTGACACTATTTATAGGCATTGTGCACTAACTAGATGTATATCTTACGCAAACGTAGTAATGAATTTTTAGACTACACAACAAATAAAATTTTCGTTCTTTTGGTTTCATGTTCAAACCAATTTAAACGTGTCAGATAACTTTTGAAAGTATTAATATATCGTTTATATCTATTTAGCAAACTTTAGGTGACACAGCCAGAACCCTTCGAATTATTTTGAGCCTGTTTGGAAGCATTGTTCCTGACGAAAAACAACAGTCAGTCAATTATAGACCGTTGACACTATTTATAGGCATTGTGCACTAACTAGATGTATATCTTACGCAAACGTAGTAATGAATTTTTAGACTACACAACAAATAAAATTTTCGTTCTTTTGGTTTCATGTTCAAACCAATTTAAACGTGTCAGATAACTTTTGAAAGTATTAATATATCGTTTATATCTATTTAGCAAACTTTAGGTGACACAGCCAGAACCCTTCGAATTATTTTGAGCCTGTTTGGAAGCATTGTTCCTGACGAAAAACAACAGTCAGTCAATTATAGACCGTTGACACTATTTATAGGCATTGTGCACTAACTAGATGTATATCTTACGCAAACGTAGTAATGAATTTTTAGACTACACAACAATTAAATTTTCATTCTTTTGGTTTCATTTTCAAACCAATTTAAACATGTCAAATAGCTTTTACAAGCATTAGTACATAGTTCATATCTGGGTGTTCATAAACAGTCGTCATCCCAGTAGGTTTTGACTTCAGAAACGTATGTCTATTAAAATTGAGAAAAAATGCGCTCTGACAGTACTCAATGACGTTTCACTGTGTTGCACGAATTAATCAAAGACATAACATTTTGTTTTTTATGGCAACTGGGATGACGACTGTTTATGAACACCCGTTATTTAGCAAACCGTAGGTGACACAGCGAGAACTCTTCGAATTATTTAGAGCATTTTTAGAAGCACTGTTTCGGACGAAGAACAACAGTTAATCAATTATAGACCGTTGACGATATTTATAGGCATTGTGCACTTTCCAGTAGTGTATCTTACGCAAACGTAGTAATGAATGTTCAGACTACACAACAAATAAAATTTTCTTTCTTTTGGTTTCATGTTCAAACCAATTTAAACGTGTCAGATAACTTTTGAAAGTATTAATATATCGTTTATATCTATTTAGCAAACTGTAGGTGAAACAGCCAGAACCCTTCGAATTATTTTGAGCCTGTTTGGAAGCATTGTTCCTGACGAAAAACAACAGTTAGTCAATTATAGACCGTTGACACTATTTATAGGCATTGTGCACTAACTAGATGTATATCTTACGCAAACGTAGTAATGAATTTTTAGACTACACAACAAATAAAATTTTCGTTCTTTTGGTTTCATGTTCAAACCAATTTAAACGTGTCAGATAACTTTTGAAGATATTAATGTATTGTTTATATCTATTTAGCAAACTGTAGGTGACACAGCCAGAACCCTTCGAATTATTTTGAGCCTGTTTGGAAGCATTGTTCCTGACGAAAAACAACAGTCAGTCAATTATAGACCGTTGACACTATTTATAGGCATTGTGCACTAACTAGATGTATATCTTACGCAAACGTAGTAATGAATTTTTAGACTACACAACAAATAAAATTTTCGTTCTTTTGGTTTCATGTTCAAACCAATTTAAACGTGTCAGATAACTTTTGAAGATATTAATGTATTGTTTATATCTATTTAGCAAACTGTAGGTGACACAGCCAGAACCCTTCGAATTATTTTGAGCCTGTTTGGAAGCATTGTTCCTGACGAAAAACAACAGTCAGTCAATTATAGACCGTTGACACTATTTATAGGCATTGTGCACTAACTAGATGTATATCTTACGCAAACGTAGTAATGAATTTTTAGACTACACAACAATTAAATTTTCATTCTTTTGGTTTCATTTTCAAACCAATTTAAACATGTCAAATAGCTTTTACAAGCATTAGTACATAGTTCATATCTGGGTGTTCATAAACAGTCGTCATCCCAGTAGGTTTTGACTTCAGAAACGTATGTCTATTAAAATTGAGAAAAAATGCGCTCTGACAGTACTCAATGACGTTTCACTGTGTTGCACGAATTAATCAAAGACATAACATTTTGTTTTTTATGGCAACTGGGATGACGACTGTTTATGAACACCCGTTATTTAGCAAACCGTAGGTGACACAGCGAGAACTCTTCGAATTATTTAGAGCATTTTTAGAAGCACTGTTTCGGACGAAGAACAACAGTTAATCAATTATAGACCGTTGACGATATTTATAGGCATTGTGCACTTTCCAGTAGTGTATCTTACGCAAACGTAGTAATGAATGTTCAGACTACACAACAAATAAAATTTTCTTTCTTTTGGTTTCATGTTCAAACCAATTTAAACGTGTCAGATAACTTTTGAAAGTATTAATATATGGTTTATATCTATTTAGCAAACTGTAGGTGAAACAGCCAGAACCCTTCGAATTATTTTGAGCCTGTTTGGAAGCATTGTTCCTGACGAAAAACAACAGTTAGTCAATTATAGACCGTTGACACTATTTATAGGCATTGTGCACTAACTAGATGTATATCTTACGCAAACGTAGTAATGAATTTTTAGACTACACAACAAATAAAATTTTCGTTCTTTTGGTTTCATTTTCAAACCAATTTAAAGATGTCAAATAGCTTTTACAAGTATTAATATATAGTTCGTATCTATTTAGCAAACCGTAGGTGACACAGCGAGAACTCTTCGAATTATTTAGAGCATTTTTAGAAGCACTGTTTCTGACGAAGAACAACAGTTAATCAATTATAGACCGTTGACGATATTTATAGGCATTGTGCACTTTCCAGTAGTGTATCTTACGCAAACGTAGTAATGAATTTTTATACTACACAACAAATAAAATTTTCGTTCTTTTGGTTTCATTTTCAAACCAATTTAAACATGTCAAATAGCTTTTACAAGTATTAATATATAGTTCGTATCTATTTAGCAAACCGTAGGTGACACAGCGAGAACTCTTCGAATTATTTTGAGCATTTTTAGAAGCACTGTTTCTGACGAAGAACAACAGTTAATTAATTATAGACCGTTGAATATATTTATAGGCATTGTGCACTTTCCAGTAGTGTATCTTACGCAAACGTAGTAATGAATTTTTATACTACACAGCAAATAAAATTTTCGTTCTTTTGGTTTCATTTTCAAACCAATTTAAACATGTCAAATAGCTTTTACAAGTATTAATATATAGTTCATATCTATTTAGCAAACCGTAGGTGACACAGCGAGAACTCTTCGAATTATTTTGAGCATTTTTAGAAGCACTGTTTCTGACGAAGAACAACAGTTAATTAATTATAGACCGTTGAATATATTTATAGGCATTGTGCACTTTCCAGTAGTGTATCTTACGCAAACGAAGTAATGAATTTTTATACTACACAGCAAATAAAATATTCGTTTTTTTGGTTTCATGTTCAAACCAATTCAAACGTGTCAGATAACTTTTGAAAGTATTAATATATCGTTTATATCTCTTTAGCAAACTGTAGGTGACACAGCCAGAACACTTCGAATTATTTTGAGCCCGTTTGGAAGCATTGTTCCTGACGAAGAACAACAGTTAGTCAATTATAGACCGTTGACACTATTTATAGGCATTGTGCACTGACTAGATGTATATCTTACGCAAACGTAGTAATGAATTTTTAGACTACACAACAAATAAAATTTTCGTTCTTTTGGTTTCATTTTCAAACCAATTTAAACATGTCAAATAGCTTTTACAAGTATTAATATATAGTTCATATCTGTTTAGCAAACCGTAGGTGACACAGCGAGAACTCTTCGAATTATTTTGAGCATTTTTAGAAGCACTGTTTCTGACGAAGAACAACAGTTAATTAATTATAGACCGTTGAATATATTTATAGGCATTGTGCACTTTCCAGTAGTGTATCTTACGCAAACGTAGTAATGAATTTTTAGACTACACAACAAATAAAATTTTCGTTCTTTTGGTTTCATTTTCAAACCAATTTAAACATGTCAAATAGCTTTTACAAGTATTAATATATAGTTCATATCTATTTAGCAAACCGTAGGGGACACAGCCAGAACTTTTCGAATTATTTTGAGCCTGTTTAGAAGCACTGTTTCTGACGAAGAACAACAGTTAATCAATTATAGACCGTTGACGATATTTATAGGCATTGTGCACTTTCCAGTAGTGTATCTTACACAAACGTAGTAATGAATTTTTAGACTACACAACAAATACAATTTTCGTTCTTTTGGTTTCATTTTCAAACCAATTTAAACATGTCAAATAGCTTTTACAAGTATTAATATATAGTTCGTATCTATTTAGCAAACCGTAGGTGACACAGCGAGAACTCTTCGAATTATTTTGAGCATTTTTAGAAGCACTGTTTCTGACGAAGAACAACAGTTAATTAATTTTAGACCGTTGAATATATTTATAGGCATTGTGCACTTTCCAGTAGTGTATCTTACGCAAACGTAGTAATGAATTTTTATACTACACAGCAAATAAAATTTTCGTTCTTTTGGTTTCATTTTCAAACCAATTTAAACATGTCAAATAGCTTTTACAAGTATTAATATATAGTTCATATCTATTTAGCAAACCGTAGGTGACACAGCGAAAACCCTTCGAATTATTTTGAGCATTTTTAGAAGCACTGTTTCTGACGAAAAACAACAGTTAATTAATTATAGACCGTTGAATATATTTATAGGCATTGTGCACTTTCCAGTAGTGTATCTTACGCAAACGTAGTAATGAATTTTTATACTACACAGCAAATAAAATTTTCGTTCTTTTGGTTTCATGTTCAAACCAATTCAAACGTGTCAGATAACCTTTGAAAGTATTAATATATCGTTTATATCTATTTAGCAAACCGTAGGTGACACAGCGAGAACTCTTCGAATTATTTTGGGCATTTTTAGAAGCAATGTTTTTGACGAAGAACAACAGTTAATTAATTATAGACCGTTGAATATATTTATAGGCATTGTGCACTTTCCAGTAGTGTATCTTACGCAAACGTAGTAATGAATTTTTATACTACACAGCAAATAAAATTTTCGTTCTTTTGGTTTCATTTTCAAACCAATTTGAACATGTCAAATAGCTTTTACAAGTATTAATATATAGTTCGTATCTATTTAGCAAACCGTAGGTGACACAGCGAGAACTCTTCGAATTATTTAGAGCATTTTTAGAAGCACTGTTTCTGACGAAGAACAACAGTTAATCAATTATAGACCGTTGACGATATTTATAGGCATTGTGCACTTTCCAGTAGTGTATCTTACGCAAACGTAGTAATGAATTTTTATACTACACAGCAAATAAAATTTTCGTTCTTTTGGTTTCATTTTCAAACCAATTTGAACATGTCAAATAGCTTTTACAAGTATTAATATATAGTTCGTATCTATTTAGCAAAACGTAGGTGACACAGCGAGAACTCTTCGAATTATTTAGAGCATTTTTAGAAGCACTGTTTCTGACGAAGAACAACAGTTAATCAATTATAGACCGTTGAATATATTTATAGGCATTGTGCACTTTCCAGTAGTGTATGTTACGCAAACGTAGTAATGAATTTTTATACTACACAGCAAATAAAATTTTCGTTCTTTTGGTTTCATTTTCAAACCAATTTAAACATGTCAAATAGCTTTTACAAGTATTAATATATAGTTCATATCTATTTAGCAAACCGTAGGTGACACAGCGAGAACTCTTCGAATTATTTTGAGCATTTTTAGAAGCACTGTTTTTGACGAAGAACAACAGTTAATTAATTATAGACCGTTGAATATATTTATAGGCATTGTGCACTTTCCAGTAGTGTATCTTACGCAAACGTAGTAATGAATTTGTAGACTACACAACAAATAAAATTTTCGTTCTTTTGGTTTCATTTTCAAACCAATTTGAACATGTCAAATAGCTTTTACAAGTATTAATATATAGTTCGTATCTATTTAGCAAACCGTAGGTGACACAGCGAGAACTCTTCGAATTATTTAGAGCATTTTTAGAAGCACTGTTTCTGACGAAGAACAACAGTTAATCAATTATAGACCGTTGACGATATTTATAGGCATTGTGCACTTTCCAGTAGTGTATCTTAAGCAAACGTAGTAATGAATTTTTAGACTACACAACAAATAAAATTTTCGTTCTTTTGGTTTCATTTTCAAACCAATTTGAACATGTCAAATAGCTTTTACAAGTATTTATACAACTAATAAAAAAAAATCCCATTTGTTGCACACTTAATGGACCACACTGTATAGTTCGTATCTATTTAGCAAATCGTAGGTGACACAGCGAGAACTCCTCGAATTATTTAGAGCATTTTTAGAAGCACTGTTTCTGACGAAGAACAACAGTTAATTAATTATAGACCGTTGAATATATTTATAGGCATTGTGCACTTTCCAGTAGTGTATCTTACGCAAACGTAGTAATGAATTTTTATACTACACAGCAAATAAAATTTTCGTTCTTTTGGTTTCATTTTCAAACCAATTTAAACATGTCAAATAGCTTTTACAAGTATTAATATATAGTTCATATTTATTTAGCAAACCGTAGGTGACACAGCGAAAACCCTTCGAATTATTTTGAGCATTTTTAGAAGCACTGTTTCTGACGAAGAACAACAGTTAATTAATTATAGACCGTTGAATATATTTATAGGCATTGTGCACTTTCCAGTAGTGTATCTTACGCAAACGTAGTAATGAATTTTTATACTACACAGCAAATAAAATTTTCGTTCTTTTGGTTTCATGTTCAAACCAATTCAAACGTGTCAGATAACCTTTGAAAGTATTAATATATCGTTTATATCTATTTAGCAAACTGTAGGTGACACAGCCAGAACCCTTGGAATTATTTTGAGCCCGTTTGGAAGCATTGTTCCTGACGAAGAACAACAGTTAGTCAATTATAGACCGTTGACACTATTTATAGGCATTGTGCACTAACTAGATGTATATCTTACGCAAACGTAGTAATGAATTTTTAGACTACACAACAAATAAAATTTTCGTTCTTTTGGTTTCATTTTCAAACCAATTTGAACATGTCAAATAGCTTTTACAAGTATTAATATATAGTTCATATCTATTTAGCAAACCGTAGGTGACACAGCGACAACTCTTCGAATTATTTTGAGCATTTTTAGAAGCACTGTTTCAGACGAAGAACAACAGTTAATTAATTATAGACCGTTGAATATATTTATAGGCATTGTGCACTTTCCAGTAGTGTATCTTACGCAAACGAAGTAATGAATTTTTATACTACACAGCAAATAAAATTTTCGTTCTTTTGGTTTCATGTTCAAACCAATTCAAACGTGTCAGATAACTTTTGAAAGTATTAATATATCGTTTATATCTATTTAGGAAACTGTAGGTGACACAGCCAGAACCCTTGGAATTATTTTGAGCATTTTTAGAAGCACTGTTTCTGACGAAGAACAACAGCTAATCAATTATAGACCGTTGACTATATTTATAAGCATTGTGCACTTTCTAGTTGTATATCTTACGCAAACGTAGTAATGAATTTTTAGACTACACAACAAAGAAAATTTTCGTTGTTTTGCTTTCATTTTCAAACCAATTTAAACATGTCAAATAGCTTTTACAAGTATTAATATATAGTTCATATCTATTTAGCAAACCGTAGGTGACACGGCGAGAACCCTTCGAATTATTTAGAGCATTTTTAGAAGCACTGTTTCTGAAGAAGAACAACAGTTAATCAATTATAGACCGTTGACGATATTTATAGGCATTGTGCACTTTCCAGTAGTGTATCTTACGCAAACGAAGTAATGAATTTTTATACTACACAGCAAATAAAATTTTCGTTGTTTTGGTTTCATGTTCAAACCAATTCAAACGTGTCAGATAACTTTTGAAAGTATTAATATATCGTTTATATCTATTTAGCAAACTGTAGGTGACACAGCCAGAACCCTTCGAATTATTTTGAGCCCGTTTGGAAGCATTGTTCCTGACGAAGAACAACAGTTAGTCAATTATAGACCGTTGACACTATTTATAGGCATTGTGCACTAACTAGATGTATATCTTACGCAAACGTAGTAATGAATTTTTAGACTACACAACAAATAAAATTTTCGTTCTTTTGGTTTCATTTTCAAACCAATTTAAACATGTCAAATAGCTTTTACAAGTATTAATATATAGTTCATATCTGTTTAGCAAACCGTAGGTGACACAGCGAGAACTCTTCGAATTATTTTGAGCATTTTTAGAAGCACTGTTTCTGACGAAAAACAACAGTTAGTCAATTATAGACCGTTGACTATATTCATAGGCATTGTGCACTTTCCAGTAGTGTATCTTACGCAAACGTAGTAATGAATTTTTAGACTACACAACAAATAAAATTTTCGTTGTTTTGCTTTCATTTTCAAACCAATTTAAACATGTCAAATAGCTTTTACAAGTATTAATATATAGTTCATATCTATTTAGCAAACCGTAGGTGACATGGCGAGAACTCTTCGAATTATTTAGAGCATTTTTAGAAGCACTGTTTCTGACGAAGAACAACAGTTAATTAATTATAGACCGTTGACGATATTTATAGGCATTGTGCACTTTCCAGTAGTGTATCTTACGCAAACGTAGTAATGAATTTTTAGACTACACAACAAATAAAATTTTAGTTTTTTTGGTTACATGTTCATACCAATTCAAACGTGTCAAATAGCTTTTGCAAGTATTACAATATTATTTATATCTAATTACCAAACTGTAGGCGACACAGCCAGAACCCTTCGAATTATTTTGAGCCTGTTTGGATGCATTGTTCCTGACGAAGAACAACAGTTAGTCAATTATAGACCGTTGACTATATTTATAGGCATTGTGCACTTTCCAGTAGTGTATCTTACACAAACGTAGTAATGAATGTTTAGACTACACAACAAATAAAATTTTCGTTCTTTTGATTTCATGTTCAAACCAATTCAAACGTGTCAGATAACTTTTGAAAGTATTAATATATCGTTTATATCTATTTAGCAAACTGTAGGTGACACAGCCAGAACCTTTCGAATTATTTTGAACCTGTTTGGAAGCATTGTTCCTGACGAAAAACAACAGTTAGTCAATTATAGACCGTTGACTATATTTATAGGCATTGTGCACTTTCCAGTAGTGTATCTTACGCAAACGTAGTAATGAATTTTTAGACTACACAACAAATAAAATTTTCGTTGTTTTGGTTTCATTTTCAAACCAATTTAAACATGTCAAATAGCTTTTACAAGTATTAATATATAGTTCATATCTATTTAGCAAACCGTAGGTGACACAGCGAGAACTCTTCGAATTATTTTGAGCATTTTTAGAAGCACTGTTTTTGACGAAGAACAACAGTTAATCAATTATAGACCGTTGAATATATTTATAGGCATTGTGCACTTTCCAGTAGTGTATCTTACGCAAACGTAGTAATGAATTTTTATACTACACAGCAAATAAAATTTTCGTTCTTTTGGTTCATGTTCAAACCAATTCAAACGTGTCAGATAATTTTTGAAAGTATTAATGTATCGTTTAAATCTATTTAGCAAACTGTAGGTGACACAGCCAGAACCCTTCGAATTATTTTGAGCTCGTTTGGAAGCATTGTTCCTGACGAAGAACAACAGTTAGTCAATTATAGACCGTTGACACTATTTATAGGCATTGTGCACTGACTGGATGTATATCTTACGCAAACGTAGTAATGAATTTTTAGACTACACAACAAATAAAATTTTCGTTCTTTTGGTTTCATTTTCAAACCAATTTAAACATGTCAAATAGCTTTTACAAGTATTAATATATAGTTCATATCTGTTTAGCAAACCGTAGGTGACACAGCGAGAACTCTTCGAATTATTTTGAGCATTTTTAGAAGCACTGTTTCTGACGAAGAACAACAGTTAATTAATTATAAACCGTTGAATATATTTATAGGCATTGTGCACTTTCCAGTAGTGTATCTTACGCAAACGTAGTAATGAATTTTTAGACTACACAACAAATAAAATTTCGTTCTTTTGGTTTCATTTTCAAACCAATTTAAACATGTCAAATAGCTTTTACAAGTATTAATATATAGTTCATATCTATTTAGCAAACCGTAGGTGACACAGCCAGAACTTTTCGAATTATTTTGAGCCTGTTTGAAGCATTGTTCCTGACGAAGAACAACAGTTAGTCAATTATAGACCGTTGACACTATTTATAGGCATTGTGCACTAACTAGATGTATATCTTACGCAAACGTAGTAATGCATTTTTAGACTACACAACAAATAAAATTTTCGTTCTTTTGGTTTCATTTTCAAATCAATTCAAACGTGTCAGATAACTTTTGAAAGTATTAATATATCGTTTATATCTATTTAGCAAACTGTAGGTGACACAGCCAGAACTCTTCGAGTTATTTTGAGCCTGTTTGGAAGCACTGTCCTGACGAAGAACAACAGTTAGTCAATTATAGACCGTTGACACTATTCATAGGCATTGTGCACTAACTAGATGTATATCTTACGCAAACGTAGTAATGTATTTTTAGACTACACAACAAATAAAATTTTCGTTCTTTTGGTTTCATTTTCAAATCAATTCAAACGTGTCAGATAACTTTTGAAAGTATTAATATATAGTTCATATCTATTTAGCAAACCGTAGGTGACACAGCCAGAACTTTTCGAATTATTTTGAGCCTGTTTGGAAGCATTGTTCCTGACGAAGAACAACAGTTAGTCAATTATAGACCGTTGACACTATTTATAGGCATTGTGCACTAACTAGATGTATATCTTACGCAAAAGTAGTAATGCATTTTTAGACTACACAACAAATAAAATTTTCGTTCTTTTGGTTTCATTTTCAAATCAATTCAAACGTGTCAGATAACTTTTGAAAGTGTTAATATATCGTTTATATCTATTTAGCAAACTGTAGGTGACACAGCCAGAACTCTTCGAGTTATTTTGAGCCTGTTTGGAAGCATTGTTCCTGACGAAGAACAACAGTTAGTCAATTATAGACCGTTGACACTATTTATAGGCATTGTGCACTTTCCAGTAGTGTATCTTACTCAAACGTAGTAATGAATTTTTAGACTACACAACAAATAAAATTTTCGTTCTTTTGGTTTCATTTTCAAACCAATTTGAACATGTCAAATAGCTTTTACAAGTATTTATACAACTAATAAAAAAAATCCCATTTGTTGCACACTTAATGGACCACACTGTATAGTTCGTATCTATTTAGCAAACCGTAGGTGACACAGCGAGAACTCTTCAAATTATTTAGAGCATTTTTAGAAGCACTGTTTCTGACGAAGAACAACAGTTAATTAATTATAGACCGTTGAATATATTTATAGGCATTGTGCACTTTCCAGTAGTGTATCTTACGCAAACGTAGTAATGAATTTTTATACTACACAGCAAATAAAATTTTCGTTCTTTTGGTTTCATTTTCAAACCAATTTAAACATGTCAAATAGCTTTTACAAGTATTAATATATAGTTCATATCTATTTAGCAAACCGTAGGTGACACAGCGAAAACCCTTCGAATTATTTTGAGCATTTTTAGAAGCACTGTTTCTGACGAAGAACAACAGTTAATTAATTATAGACCGTTGAATATATTTATAGGCATTGTGCACTTTCCAGTAGTGTATCTTACGCAAACGTAGTAATGTATTTTTAGACTACACAACAAATAAAATTTTCGTTCTTTTGGTTTCATTTTCAAATCAATTCAAACGTGTCAGATAACTTTTGAAAGTATTAATATATAGTTCATATCTATTTAGCAAACCGTAGGTGACACAGCCAGAACTTTTCGAATTATTTTGAGCCTGTTTGGAAGCATTGTTCCTGACGAAGAACAACAGTTAGTCAATTATAGACCGTTGACACTATTTATAGGCATTGTGCACTAACTAGATGTATATCTTACGCAAAAGTAGTAATGCATTTTTAGACTACACAACAAATAAAATTTTCGTTCTTTTGGTTTCATTTTCAAATCAATTCAAACGTGTCAGATAACATTTGAAAGTGTTAATATATCGTTTATATCTATTTAGCAAACTGTAGGTGACACAGCCAGAACTCTTCGAGTTATTTTGAGCCTGTTTGGAAGCATTGTTCCTGACGAAGAACAACAGTTAGTCAATTATAGACCGTTGACACTATTTATAGGCATTGTGCACTTTCCAGTAGTGTATCTTACTCAAACGTAGTAATGAATTTTTAGACTACACAACAAATAAAATTTTCGTTCTTTTGGTTTCATTTTCAAACCAATTTGAACATGTCAAATAGCTTTTACAAGTATTTATACAACTAATAAAAAAAAATCCCATTTGTTGCACACTTAATGGACCACACTGTATAGTTCGTATCTATTTAGCAAACCGTAGGTGACACAGCGAGAACTCTTCGAATTATTTAGAGCATTTTTAGAAGCACTGTTTCTGACGAAGAACAACAGTTAATTAATTATACCCCGTTGAATATATTTATAGGCATTGTGCACTTTCCAGTAGTGTATCTTACGCAAACGTAGTAATGAATTTTTATACTACACAGCAAATAAAATTTTCGTTCTTTTGGTTTCATTTTCAAACCAATTTAAACATGTCAAATAGCTTTTACAAGTATTAATATATAGTTCATATCTATTTAGCAAACCGTAGGTGACACAGCGAAAACCCTTCGAATTATTTTGAGCATTTTTAGAAGCACTGTTTCTGACGAAGAACAACAGTTAATTAATTATAGACCGTTGAATATATTTATAGGCATTGTGCACTTTCCAGTAGTGTATCTTACGCAAACGTAGTAATGAATTTTTATACTACACAGCAAATAAAATTTTCGTTCTTTTGGTTTCATGTTCAAACCAATTCAAACGTGTCAGATAACCTTTGAAAGTATTAATATATCGTTTATATCTATTTAGCAAACTGTAGGTGACACAGCCAGAACCCTTGGAATTATTTTGAGCCCGTTTGGAAGCATTGTTCCTGACGAAGAACAACAGTTAGTCAATTATAGACCGTTGACACTATTTATAGGCATTGTGCACTAACTAGATGTATATCTTACGCAAACGTAGTAATGAATTTTTAGACTACACAACAAATAAAATTTTCGTTCTTTTGGTTTCATTTTCAAACCAATTTGAACATGTCAAATAGCTTTTACAAGTATTAATATATAGTTCATATCTATTTAGCAAACCGTAGGTGACACAGCGACAACTCTTCGAATTATTTTGAGCATTTTTAGAAGCACTGTTTCTGACGAAGAACAACAGTTAATTAATTATAGACCGTTGAATATATTTATAGGCATTGTGCACTTTCCAGTAGTGTATCTTACGCAAACGAAGTAATGAATTTTTATACTACACAGCAAATAAAATTTTCGTTCTTTTGGTTTCATGTTCAAACCAATTCAAACGTGTCAGATAACTTTTGAAAGTATTAATATATCGTTTATATCTATTTAGGAAACTGTAGGTGACACAGCCAGAACCCTTGGAATTATTTTGAGCATTTTTAGAAGCACTGTTTCTGACGAAGAACAACAGCTAATCAATTATAGACCGTTGAATATATTTATAAGCATTGTGCACTTTCTAGTTGTATATCTTACGCAAACGTAGTAATGAATTTTTAGACTACACAACAAATAAAATTTTCGTTGTTTTGCTTTCATTTTCAAACCAATTTAAACATGTCAAATAGCTTTTACAAGTATTAATATATAGTTCATATCTATTTAGCAAACCGTAGGTGACACGGCGAGAACCCTTCGAATTATTTAGAGCATTTTTAGAAGCACTGTTTCTGAAGAAGAACAACAGTTAATCAATTATAGACCGTTGACGATATTTATAGGCATTGTGCACTTTCCAGTAGTGTATCTTACGCAAACGAAGTAATGAATTTTTATACTACACAGCAAATAAAATTTTCGTTGTTTTGGTTTCATGTTCAAACCAATTCAAACGTGTCAGATAACTTTTGAAAGTATTAATATATCGTTTATATCTATTTAGCAAACTGTAGGTGACACAGCCAGAACCCTTCGAATTATTTTGAGCCCGTTTGGAAGCATTGTTCCTGACGAAGAACAACAATTAGTCAATTATAGACCGTTGACACTATTTATAGGCATTGTGCACTAACTAGATGTATATCTTACGCAAACGTAGTAATGAATTTTTAGACTACACAACAAATAAAATTTTCGTTCTTTTGGTTTCATTTTCAAACCAATTTAAACATGTCAAATAGCTTTTACAAGTATTAATATATAGTTCATATCTGTTTAGCAAACCGTAGGTGACACAGCGAGAACTCTTCGAATTATTTTGAGCATTTTTAGAAGCACTGTTTCTGACGAAAAACAACAGTGAGTCAATTATAGACCGTTGACTATATTCATAGGCATTGTGCACTTTCCAGTAGTGTATCTTACGCAAACGTAGTAATGAATTTTTAGACTACACAACAAATAAAATTTTAGTTTTTTTGGTTTCATGTTCAAACCAATTCAAACGTGTCAGATAACTTTTGAAAGTATTAATATATCGTTTATATCTATTTAGCAAACTGTAGGTGACACAGCCAGAACCCTTCGAATTATTTTGAGCATTTTTAGAAGCACTGTTTCTGACGAAGAACAACAGCTAATCAATTATAGACCGTTGACTATATTTATAAGCATTGTGCACTTTCTAGTTGTATATCTTACGCAAACGTAGTAATGAATTTTTAGACTACACAACAAATAAAATTTTCGTTGTTTTGCTTTCATTTTCAAACCAATTTAAACATGTCAAATAGCTTTTACAAGTATTAATATATAGTTCATATCTATTTAGCAAACCGTAGGTGACACGGCGAGAACTCTTCGAATTATTTAGAGCATTTTTAGAAGCACTGTTTCTGAAGAAGAACAACAGTTAATCAATTATAGACCGTTGACGATATTTATAGGCATTGTGCACTTTCCAGTAGTGTATCTTACGCAAACGTAGTAATGAATTTTTAGACTACACAACAAATAACATTTTCGTTGTTTTGGTTTCATTTTCAAACCAATTTAAACATGTCAAATAGCTTTTACAAGTATTAATATATAGTTCATATCTATTTAGCAAACCGTAGGTGACACAGCGAGAACTCTTAGAATTATTTAGAGCATTTTTAGAAGCACTGTTTCTGACGAAGAACATCAGTTATTCAATTATAGACCGTTGACTATATTTATAGGCATTGAGCACTTTCCAGTAGTGTATCTTACGCAAACGTAGTAATGAATTTTTAGACAACACAACAAATAAAATTTTCGTTCTTTTGGTTTCATTTTCAAACCAATTTAAACATGTCAAATAGCTTTTACAAGTATTAATATATAGTTCATATCTATTTAGCAAACCGTAGGTGACACAGCGAGAACTCTTCGAATTATTTAGAGCATTTTTAGAAGCACTGGTTCTGACGAAGAACAACAGTTAATCAATTATAGACCGTTGACGATATTTATAGGCATTGTGCACTTTCCAGTAGTGTATCTTACGCAAACGTAGTAATGAATTTTTAGACTACACAACAAATAAAATTTTCGTTGTTTTGGTTTCATTTTCAAACCAATTTAAGCATGTCAAATAGCTTTTACAAGTATTAATATATAGTTCATATCTATTTAGCAAACCGTAGGTGACACAGCGAGAACTCTTCGAATTATTTAGAGCATTTTTAAAAGCACTGTTTCTGACGAAGAACAACAGTTAATCAATTATAGACCGTTGACGATATTTATAGGCATTGTGCACTTTCCAGTAGTGTATCTTACGAAAACGTAGTAATGAATTTTTAGACTACACAACAAATAAAATTTTCGTTGTTTTGGTTTCATTTTCAAACCAATTTAAACATGTCAAATAGCTTTTACAAGTATTGATATATAGTTCATATCTATTTAGCAAACCGTAGGTGACACAGCGAGAACTCTTCGAATTATTTAGAGCATTTTTAGAAGCACTGTTTCTGACGAAGAACAACAGTTAATCAATTATAGACCGTTGACGATATTTATAGGCATTGTGCACTTTCCAGTAGTGTATCTTACGCAAACGTAGTAATGAATTTTTAGACTACACAACAAATAAAATTTTCGTTGTTTTGGTTTCATTTTCAAACCAATTTAAACATGTCAAATAGCTTTTACAAGTATTGATATATAGTTCATATCTATTTAGCAAACCGTAGGTGACACAGCGAGAACTCTTCGAATTATTTAGAGCATTTTTAGAAGCACTGTTTCTGACGAAGAACAACAGTTAATCAATTATAGACCGTTGACGATATTTATAGGCATTGTGCACTTTCCAGTAGTGTATCTTACGAAAACGTAGTAATGAATTTTTAGACTACACAACAAATAAAATTTTCGTTGTTTTGGTTTCATTTTCAAACCAATTTAAACATGTCAAATAGCTTTTACAAGTATTAATATATAGTTCATATCTATTTAGCAAACCGTAGGTGACACAGCGAAAACCCTTCGAATTATTTTGAGCATTTTTAGAAGCACTGTTTCTGACGAAGAACTACAGTTAATTAATTATAGACCGTTGAATATATTTATAGGCATTGCGCACTTTCCAGTAGTGTATCTTACGCAAACGTAGTAATGAATTTTTATACTACACAGCAAATAAAATTTTCGTTCTTTTGGTTTCATGTTCAAACCACTTCAAACGTGTCAGATAACCTTTGAAAGTATTAATATATCGTTTACATCTATTTAGCAAACTGTAGGTGACACAGCCAGAACCCTTCGAATTATTTTGAGCATTTTTAGAAGCACTGTTTCTGACGAAGAACAACAGTTAATTAATTATAGACCGTTGAATATATTTATAGGCATTGTGCACTTTCCAGTAGTGTATCTTACGCAAACGTAGTAATGAATTTTTAGACTACACAACAAATAAAATTTTCGTTGTTTTGGTTTCATTTTCAAACCAATTTAAACATGTCAAATAGCTTTTACAAGTATTGATATATAGTTCATATCTATTTAGCAAACCGTAGGTGACACAGCGAGAACTCTTCGAATTATTTAGAGCATTTTTAGAAGCACTGTTTCTGACGAAGAACAACAGTTAATCAATTATAGACCGTTGACGATATTTATAGGCATTGTGCACTTTCCAGTAGTGTATCTTACGAAAACGTAGTAATGAATTTTTAGACTACACAACAAATAAAATTTTCGTTGTTTTGGTTTCATTTTCAAACCAATTTAAACATGTCAAATAGCTTTTACAAGTATTAATATATAGTTCATATCTATTTAGCAAACCGTAGGTGACACAGCGAGAACTCTTCGAATTATTTTGAGCATTTTTAAAAGCACTGTTTCTGACGAAGAACAACAGTTAATCAATTATAGACCGTTGACTATATTTATAGGCATTGTGCATTTTCCAGTAGTGTATCTTACGCAAACGTAGTAATGAATTTTTAGACTACACAACAAATAACATTTTCGTTGTTTTGGTTTCATTTTCAAACCAATTTAAACATGTCAAATAGCTTTTACAAGTATTAATATATAGTTCATATCTATTTAGCAAACCGTAGGTGACACAGCGAGAACTCTTAGAATTATTTAGAGCATTTTTAGAAGCACTGTTTCTGACGAAGAACATCAGTTATTCAATTATAGACCGTTGACTATATTTATAGGCATTGAGCACTTTCCAGTAGTGTATCTTACGCAAACGTAGTAATGAATTTTTAGACAACACAACAAATAAAATTTTCGTTCTTTTGGTTTCATTTTCAAACCAATTTAAACATGTCAAATAGCTTTTACAAGTATTAATATATAGTTCATATCTATTTAGCAAACCGTAGGTGACACAGCGAGAACTCTTCGAATTATTTAGAGCATTTTTAGAAGCACTGGTTCTGACGAAGAACAACAGTTAATCAATTATAGACCGTTGACGATATTTATAGGCATTGTGCACTTTCCAGTAGTGTATCTTACGCAAACGTAGTAATGAATTTTTAGACTACACAACAAATAAAATTTTCGTTGTTTTGGTTTCATTTTCAAACCAATTTAAGCATGTCAAATAGCTTTTACAAGTATTAATATATAGTTCATATCTATTTAGCAAACCGTAGGTGACACAGCGAGAACTCTTCGAATTATTTAGAGCATTTTTAAAAGCACTGTTTCTGACGAAGAACAACAGTTAATCAATTATAGACCGTTGACGATATTTATAGGCATTGTGCACTTTCCAGTAGTGTATCTTACGAAAACGTAGTAATGAATTTTTAGACTACACAACAAATAAAATTTTCGTTGTTTTGGTTTCATTTTCAAACCAATTTAAACATGTCAAATAGCTTTTACAAGTATTGATATATAGTTCATATCTATTTAGCAAACCGTAGGTGACACAGCGAGAACTCTTCGAATTATTTAGAGCATTTATAGAAGCACTGTTTCTGACGAAGAACAACAGTTAATCAATTATAGACCGTTGACGATATTTATAGGCATTGTGCACTTTCCAGTAGTGTATCTTACGCAAACGTAGTAATGAATTTTTAGACTACACAACAAATAAAATTTTCGTTGTTTTGGTTTCATTTTCAAACCAATTTAAACATGTCAAATAGCTTTTACAAGTATTGATATATAGTTCATATCTATTTAGCAAACCGTAGGTGACACAGCGAGAACTCTTCGAATTATTTAGAGCATTTTTAGAAGCACTGTTTCTGACGAAGAACAACAGTTAATCAATTATAGACCGTTGACGATATTTATAGGCATTGTGCACTTTCCAGTAGTGTATCTTACGAAAACGTAGTAATGAATTTTTAGACTACACAACAAATAAAATTTTCGTTGTTTTGGTTTCATTTTCAAACCAATTTAAACATGTCAAATAGCTTTTACAAGTATTAATATATAGTTCATATCTATTTAGCAAACCGTAGGTGACACAGCGAAAACCCTTCGAATTATTTTGAGCATTTTTAGAAGCACTGTTTCTGACGAAGAACTACAGTTAATTAATTATAGACCGTTGAATATATTTATAGGCATTGCGCACTTTCCAGTAGTGTATCTTACGCAAACGTAGTAATGAATTTTTATACTACACAGCAAATAAAATTTTCGTTCTTTTGGTTTCATGTTCAAACCACTTCAAACGTGTCAGATAACCTTTGAAAGTATTAATATATCGTTTACATCTATTTAGCAAACTGTAGGTGACACAGCCAGAACCCTTCGAATTATTTTGAGCATTTTTAGAAGCACTGTTTCTGATGAAGAACAACAGTTAATTAATTATAGACCGTTGAATATATTTATAGGCATTGTGCACTTTCCAGTAGTGTATCTTACGCAAACGTAGTAATGAATTTTTAGACTACACAACAAATAAAATTTTCGTTGTTTTGGTTTCATTTTCAAACCAATTTAAACATGTCAAATAGCTTTTACAAGTATTGATATATAGTTCATATCTATTTAGCAAACCGTAGGTGACACAGCGAGAACTCTTCGAATTATTTAGAGCATTTTTAGAAGCACTGTTTCTGACGAAGAACAACAGTTAATCAATTATAGACCGTTGACGATATTTATAGGCATTGTGCACTTTCCAGTAGTGTATCTTACGAAAACGTAGTAATGAATTTTTAGACTACACAACAAATAAAATTTTCGTTGTTTTGGTTTCATTTTCAAACCAATTTAAACATGTCAAATAGCTTTTACAAGTATTAATATATAGTTCATATCTATTTAGCAAACCGTAGGTGACACAGCGAAAACCCTTCGAATTATTTTGAGCATTTTTAGAAGCACTGTTTCTGACGAAGAACTACAGTTAATTAATTATAGACCGTTGAATATATTTATAGGCATTGCGCACTTTCCAGTAGTGTATCTTACGCAAACGTAGTAATGAATTTTTATACTACACAGCAAATAAAATTTTCGTTCTTTTGGTTTCATGTTCAAACCACTTCAAACGTGTCAGATAACCTTTGAAAGTATTAATATATCGTTTACATCTATTTAGCAAACTGTAGGTGACACAGCCAGAACCCTTCGAATTATTTTGAGCCCGTTTGGAAGCATTGTTCCTGACGAAGAACAACAGTTAGTCAATTATAGACCGTTGACACTATTTATAGGCATTGTGCACTTTTCAGTAGTGTATCTTACACAAACGTAGTAATGAATGTTCAGACTACACAACAAATAAAATTTTCGTTCTTTTGGTTTCATTTTCAAACCAATTTAAACATGTCAAATAGCTTTTACAAGTATTAATATATAGTTCATATCTGTTTAGCAAACCGTAGGTGACACAGCGAGAACCCTTCGAATTATTTTGAGCATTTTTAGAAGCACTGTTTCTGACGAAGAACAACAGTTAATTAATTATAGACCGTTGAATATATTTATAGGCATTGTGCACTTTCCAGTAGTGTATCTTACGCAAACGTAGTAATGAATTTTTAGACTACACAGCAAATAAAATTTTCGTTCTTTTGGTTTCATGTTCAAACCAATTCAAACGTATCAGATAACTTTTGAAAGTATTAATATATCGTTTATATCTATTTAGCAAACTGTAGGTGACACAGCCAGAACCCTTCGAATTATTTTGAACCTGTTTGGAAGCATTGTTCCTGACGAAAAACAACAGTTAGTCAATTATAGACCGTTGACTATATTTATAGGCATTGTGCACTTTTCAGTAGTGTATCTTACACAAACGTAGTAATGAATGTTCAGACTACACAACAAATAAAATTTTCGTTCATTCTTTTCATGTTCAAACCAATTCAAACGTGTCAGATAACTTTTGAAAGTATTAATATATCGTTTATATCTATTTAGCAAACTGTAGGTGACACAGCCAGAACCCTTCGAATTATTTTGAGCATTTTTAGAAGCACTGTTTCTGACGAAGACAAACAGCTAATCAATTATAGACCGTTGACTATATTTATAAGCATTGTGCACTTTCTAGTTGTATATCTTACGCAAACGTAGTAATGAATTTTTAGACTACACAACAAATAAAATTTTCGTTGTTTTGCTTTCATTTTCAAACCAATTTAAACATGTCAAATAGCTTTTACAAGTATTAATATATAGTTCATATCTATTTAGCAAACCGTAGGTGACACGGCGAGAACTCTTCGAATTATTTAGAGCATTTTTAGAAGCACTGTTTCTGAAGAAGAACAACAGTTAATCAATTATAGACCGTTGACGATATTTATAGGCATTGTGCACTTTCCAGTAGTGTATCTTACGCAAACGTAGTAATGAATTTTTAGACTACACAACAAATAAAATTTTAGTTTCTTTGGTTTCATGTTCAAACCAATTCAAACGTGTCAAATAGCTTTTGCAAGTATTACAATATCATTTATATCTATTTAGCAAACTGTAGGCGACACAGCCAGAACCCTTCGAATTATTTTGAGCCTGTTTGGATGCATTGTTCCTGACGAAGAACAACAGTTAGTCAATTATAGACCGTTGACTATATTTATAGGCATTGTGCACTTTCCAGTAGCGTATCTTACACAAACGTAGTAATGAATGTTTAGACTACACAACAAATAAAATTTTCGTTCTTTTGATTTCATGTTCAAACCAATTCAAACGTGTCAGATAACTTTTGAAAGTATTAATATATCGTTTATATCTATTTAACAAACTGTGGGTGACACAGCCAGAACCCTTCGAATTATTTTGAACCTGTTTGGAAGCATTGTTCCTGGCGAAACACAACAGTTAGTCAATTATAGACCGTTGACTATATTTATAGGCATTGTGCACTTTCCAGTAGTGTATCTTACGCAAACGTAGTAATGAATTTTTAGACTACACAACAAATAAAATTTTCGTTGTTTTGGTTTCATTTTCAAACCAATTTAAACATGTCAAATAGCTTTTACAAGTATTAATATATAGTTCATATCTATTTAGCAAACCGTAGGTGACACGGCGAGAACCCTTAGAATTATTTAGATCATTTTTAGAAGCACTGTTTCTGAAGAAGAACAACAGTTAATCAATTATAGACCGTTGACGATATTTATAGGCATTGTGCACTTTCCAGTAGTGTATCTTACGCAAACGTATTAATGAATTTTTAGACTACACAACAAATAAAATTTTCGTTCTTTTGGTTTCATGTTCAAACCAATTTAAACGTGTCAGATAACTTTTGAAAGTATTATTATATCGTTTATATCTATTTAGCAAACTGTAGGTGACACAGCGAGAACTCTTCGAATTATTTTGAGCATTTTTAAAAGCACTGTTTCTGACGAAGAACAACAGTTAATCAATTATAGACCGTTGACTATATTTATAGGCATTGTGCACTTTCCAGTAGTGTATCTTACTTAAACGTAGTAATGAATTTTTAGACTACACAACAAATAAAATTTTCGTTGTTTTGGTTTCATTTTCAAACCAATTTAAACATGTCAAATAGCTTTTACAAGTATTAATATATAGTTCATATCTATTTAGCAAACCGTAGGTGACACAGCGAGAACTCTTCGAATTATTTAGAGCATTTTTAGAAGCACTGTTTCTGACGAAGAACAACAGTTATTCAATTATAGACCGTTGACTATATTTATAGGCATTGTGCACTTTCCAGTAGTGTATCTTACGCAAACGTAGTAATGAATTTTTAGACAACACAACAAATAAAATTTTCGTTATTTTGGTTTCATTTTCAAACCAATTTAAACATGTCAAATAGCTTTTACAAGTATTAATATATAGTTCACATCTATTTAGCAAACCGTAGGTGACACAGCGAGAACTCTTCGAATTATTTAGAGCATTTTTAGAAGCACTGGTTCTGACGAAGAACAACAGTTAATCAATTATAGACGGTTGACGATATTTATAGGCATTGTGCACTTTCCAGTAGTGTATCTTACGCAAACGTAGTAATGAGTTTTTAGACTACACAACAAATAAAATTTTCGTTCTTTTGGTTTCATGTTCAAACCAATTTAAACGTGTCAGATAACTTTTGAAAGTATTAATATATCGTTTATATCTATTTAGCAAACTGTAGGTGACACAGCGAGAACTCTTCGAATTATTTTGAGCATTTTTAAAAGCACTGTTTCTGACGAAGAACAACAGTTAATCAATTATAGACCGTTGACTATATTTATAGGCATTGTGCACTTTCCAGTAGTGTATCTTACGCAAACGTAGTAATGAATTTTTAGACTACACAACAAATAAAATTTTCGTTGTTTTGGTTTCATTTTCAAACCAATTTAAACATGTCAAATAGCTTTTACAAGTATTAATATATAGTTCATATCTATTTAGCAAACCGTAGGTGACACAGCGAGAACTCTTCGAATTATTTAGAGCATTTTTAGAAGCACTGTTTCTAACGAAGAACAACAGTTGATCAATTATAGACCGTTGACGATATTTATAGGCATTGTGCACTTTCCAGTAGTGTATCTTACGCAAAGGTAGTAATGAATTTTTAGACTACACAACAAATAAAATTTTCGTTCTTTTGGTTTCATTTTCAAACCAATCTAAACATGTCAAATAGCTTTTACAAGTATTAATATATAGTTCGTATGTATTTACCAAACCGTAGGTGACACAGCGAGAACCCTTCGAATTATTTTGAGCATTTTTAGAAGCACTGTTTCTGACGAAGAACAACAGTTAATTAATTATAGACCGTTGAATATATTTATAGGCATTGTGCACTTTCCAGTAGTGTATCTTACGCAAACGTAGTAATGAATTTTTAGACTACACAACAAATAAAATTTTCGTTGTTTTGGTTTCATTTTCAAACCAATTTAAACATGTCAAATAGCTTTTACAACTATTGATATATAGTTCATATCTATTTAGCAAACCGTAGGTGACACAGCGAGAACTCTTAGAATTATTTAGAGCATTTTTAGAAGCACTGGTTCTGACGAAGAACAACAGTTAATCAATTATAGACGGTTGACGATATTTATAGGCATTGTGCACTTTCCAGTAGTGTATCTTACGCAAACGTAGTAATGAGTTTTTAGACTACACAACAAATAAAATTTTCGTTCTTTTAGTTTCATGATCAAACCAATTTAAACGTGTCAGATAACTTTTGAAAGTATTAATATATCGTTTATATCTATTTAGCAAACTGTAGGTGACACAGCGAGAACTCTTCGAATTATTTTGAGCATTTTTAAAAGCACTGTTTCTGACGAAGAACAACAGTTAATCAATTATAGACCGTTGACTATATTTATAGGCATTGTGCACTTTCCAGTAGTGTATCTTACGCAAACGTAGTAATGAATTTTTAGACTACACAACAAATAAAATTTTCGTTGTTTTGGTTTCATTTTCAAACCAATTTAAACATGTCAAATAGCTTTTACAAGTATTAATATATAGTTCATATCTATTTAGCAAACCGTAGGTGACACAGCGAGAACTCTTGGAATTATTTAGAGCATTTTTAGAAGCACTGTTTCTAACGAAGAACAACAGTTAATCAATTATAGACCGTTGACGATATTTATAGGCATTGTGCACTTTCCAGTAGTGTATCTTACGCAAACGTAGTAATGAATTTTTAGACTACACAACAAATAAAATTTTCGTTCTTTTGGTTTCATTTTCAAACCAATTTAAACATGTCAAATAGCTTTTACAAGTATTAATATATAGTTCGTATGTATTTACCAAACCGTAGGTGACACAGCGAGAACCCTTCGAATTATTTTGAGCATTTTTAGAAGCACTGTTTCTGACGAAGAACAACAGTTAATTAATTATAGACCGTTGAATATATTTATAGGCATTGTGCACTTTCCAGTAGTGTATCTTACGCAAACGTAGTAATGAATTTTTAGACTACACAACAAATAAAATTTTCGTTGTTTTGGTTTCATTTTCAAACCAATTTAAACATGTCAAATAGCTTTTACAACTATTGATATATAGTTCATATCTATTTAGCAAACCGTAGGTGACACAGCGAGAACTCTTAGAATTATTTAGAGCATTTTTAGAAGTACTGTTTCTGACGAAGAACAACAGTTATTCAATTATAGACCGTTGACTATATTTATAGGCATTGTGCACTTTCCAGTAGTGTATCTTACGCAAACGTAGTAATGAATTTTTAGACTACACAACAAATAAAATTTTCGTTGTTTTGGTTTCATTTTCAAACCAATTTAAACATGTCAAATCGCTTTTACAAGTATTAATATATAGTTCATATCTATTTAGCAAACCGTAGGTGACACAGCGAGAACTCTTCGAATTATTTAGAGCATTTTTAGAAGCACTGGTTCTGACGAAGAACAACAGTTAATCAATTATAGACGGTTGACGATATTTATAGGCATTGTGCACTTTCCAGTAGTGTATCTTACGCAAACGTAGTAATGAGTTTTTAGACTACACAACAAATAAAATTTTCGTTCTTTTGGTTTCATGTTCAAACCAATTTAAACGTGTCAGATAACTTTTGAAAGTATTAATATATCGTTTATATCTATTTAGCAAACTGTAGGTGACACAGCGAGAACTCTTCGAATTATTTTGAGCATTTTTAAAAGCACTGTTTCTGACGAAGAACAACAGTTAATCAATTATAGACCGTTGACTATATTTATAGGCATTGTGCACTTTCCAGTAGTGTATCTTACGCAAACGTAGTAATGAATTTTTAGACTACACAACAAATAAAATTTTCGTTGTTTTGGTTTCATTTTCAAACCAATTTAAACATGTCAAATAGCTTTTACAAGTATTAATATATAGTTCATATCTATTTAGCAAACCGTAGGTGACACAGCGAGAACTCTTCGAATTATTTAGAGCATTTTTAGAAGCACTGGTTCTGACGAAGAACAACAGTTAATCAATTATAGACGGTTGACGATATTTATAGGCATTGTGCACTTTCCAGTAGTGTATCTTACGCAAACGTAGTAATGAGTTTTTAGACTACACAACAAATAAAATTTTCGTTCTTTTGGTTTCATGTTCAAACCAATTTAAACGTGTCAGATAACTTTTGAAAGTATTAATATATCGTTTATATCTATTTAGCAAACTGTAGGTGACACAGCGAGAACTCTTCGAATTATTTTGAGCATTTTTAAAAGCACTGTTTCTGACGAAGAACAACAGTTAATCAATTATAGACCGTTGACTATATTTATAGGCATTGTGCACTTTCCAGTAGTGTATCTTACGCAAACGTAGTAATGAATTTTTAGACTACACAACAAATAAAATTTTCGTTATTTTGGTTTCATTTTCAAACCAATTTAAACATGTCAAATAGCTTTTACAAGTATTAATATATAGTTCACATCTATTTAGCAAACCGTAGGTGACACAGCGAGAACTCTTCGAATTATTTAGAGCATTTTTAGAAGCACTGGTTCTGACGAAGAACAACAGTTAATCAATTATAGACGGTTGACGATATTTATAGGCATTGTGCACTTTCCAGTAGTGTATCTTACGCAAACGTAGTAATGAGTTTTTAGACTACACAACAAATAAAATTTTCGTTCTTTTGGTTTCATGTTCAAACCAATTTAAACGTGTCAGATAACTTTTGAAAGTATTAATATATCGTTTATATCTATTTAGCAAACTGTAGGTGACACAGCGAGAACTCTTCGAATTATTTTGAGCATTTTTAAAAGCACTGTTTCTGACGAAGAACAACAGTTAATCAATTATAGACCGTTGACTATATTTATAGGCATTGTGCACTTTCCAGTAGTGTATCTTACGCAAACGTAGTAATGAATTTTTAGACTACATAACAAATAAAATTTTCATTGTTTTGGTTTCATTTTCAAACCAATTTAAACATGTCAAATAGCTTTTACAAGTATTAATATATAGTTCATATCTATTTAGCAAACCGTAGGTGACACAGCGAGAACTCTTCGAATTATTTAGAGCATTTTTAGAAGCACTGTTTCTAACGAAGAACAACAGTTAATCAATTATAGACCGTTGACGATATTTATAGGCATTGTGCACTTTCCAGTAGTGTATCTTACGCAAACGTAGTAATGAATTTTTAGACTACACAACAAATAAAATTTTCGTTCTTTTGGTTTCATTTTCAAACCAATTTAAACATGTCAAATAGCTTTTACAAGTATTAATATATAGTTCGTATGTATTTACCAAACCGTAGGTGACACAGCGAGAACCCTTCGAATTATTTTGAGCATTTTTAGAAGCACTGTTTCTGACGAAGAACAACAGTTAATTAATTATAGACCGTTGAATATATTTATAGGCATTGTGCACTTTCCAGTAGTGTATCTTACGCAAACGTAGTAATGAATTTTTAGACTACACAACAAATAAAATTTTCGTTGTTTTGGTTTCATTTTCAAACCAATTTAAACATGTCAAATAGCTTTTACAACTATTGATATATAGTTCATATCTATTTAGCAAACCGTAGGTGACACAGCGAGAACTCTTAGAATTATTTAGAGCATTTTTAGAAGTACTGTTTCTGACGAAGACCAACAGTTATTCAATTATAGACCGTTGACTATATTTATAGGCATTGTGCACTTTCCAGTAGTGTATCTTACGCAAACGTAGTAATGAATTTTTAGACTACACAACAAATAAAATTTTCGTTGTTTTGGTTTCATTTTCAAACCAATTTAAACATGTCAAATAGCTTTTACAAGTATTAATATATAGTTCATATCTATTTAGCAAACCGTAGGTGACACAGCGAGAACTCTTCGAATTATTTAGAGCATTTTTCGAAGCACTGTTTCTGACGAAGAACAACAGTTAATCAATTATAGACCGTTGACGATATTTATAGGCATTGTGCACTTTCCAGTAGTGTATCTTACGCAAACGTAGTAACGAATGTTCAGACTACACAACAAATAAAATTTTCGTTGTTTTGGTTTCATGTTCAAACCAATTTAAACGGGTCAGATAACTTTTGAAAGTATTAATATATCGTTTATATCTATTTAGCAAACTGTAGGTGACACAGCGAGAACTCTTCGAATTATTTAGAGCATTTTTAGAAGTACTGTTTCTGACGAAGAACAACAGTTATTCAATTATAGACCGTTGACGATATTTATAGGCATTGTGCACTTTCCAGTAGTGTATCTTACGCAAACGTAGTAATGAATTTTTAGACTACACAACAAATAAAATTTTCGTTCTTTTGGTTTCATTTTCAAACCAATTTAAACATGTCAAATAGCTTTTACAAGTATTAATATATAGTTCGTATCTATTTAGCAAACCGTAGGTGACACAGCGAGAACTCTTCGAATTATTTTGAGCATTTTTAGAAGCACTGTTTCTGACGAAGAACAACAGTTAATTAATTATAGACCGTTGAATATATTTATAGGCATTGTGCACTTTCCAGTAGTGTATCTTACGCAAACGTAGTAATGAATTTTTAGACAACACAACAAATAAAATTTTCGTTATTTTGGTTTCATTTTCAAACCAATTTAAACATGTCAAATAGCTTTTACAAGTATTAATATATAGTTCACATCTATTTAGCAAACCGTAGGTGACACAGCTAGAACTCTTCGAATTATTTAGAGCATTTTTAGAAGCACTGTTTCTGACGAAGAACAACAGTTAATCAATTATAGACCGTTGACGATATTTATAGGCATTGTGCACTTTCCAGTAGTGTATCTTACGCAAACGTAGTAATGAATTTTTAGACTACACAACAAATAAAATTTTCGTTCTTTTTGTTTCATGTTCAAACCAATTTAAACGTGTCAGATAACTTTTGAAAGTATTAATATATCGTTTATATCTATTTAGCAAACTGTAGGTGACACAGCGAGAACTCTTCGAATTATTTTGAGCATTTTTAAAAGCACTGTTTCTGACGAAGAACAACAGTTAATCAATTATAGACCGTTGACTATATTTATAGGCATTGTGCACTTCCCAGTAGTGTATCTTACGCAAACGTAGTAATGAATTTTTAGACTACACAACAAATAAAATTTTCGTTCTTTTTGTTTCATGTTCAAACCAATTTAAACGTGTCAGATAACTTTTGAAAGTATTAATATATCGTTTATATCTATTTAGCAAACTGTAGGTGACACAGCGAGAACTCTTCGAATTATTTTGAGCATTTTTAAAAGCACTGTTTCTGACGAAGAACAACAGTTAATCAATTATAGACCGTTGACTATATTTATAGGCATTGTGCACTTTCCAGTAGTGTATCTTACGCAAACGTAGTAATGAATTTTTAGACTACACAACAAATAAAATTTTCGTTGTTTTGGTTTCATGTTCAAACCAATTTAAACGGGTCAGATAACTTTTGAAAGTATTAATATATCGTTTATATCTATTTAGCAAACTGTAGGTGACACAGCGAGAACTCTTCGAATTATTTAGAGCATTTTTAGAAGTACTGTTTCTGACGAAGAACAACAGTTATTCAATTATAGACCGTTGACGATATTTATAGGCATTGTGCACTTTCCAGTAGTGTATCTTACGCAAACGTAGTAATGAATTTTTAGACTACACAACAAATAAAATTTTCGTTCTTTTTGTTTCATGTTCAAACCAATTTAAACGTGTCAGATAACTTTTGAAAGTATTAATATATCGTTTATATCTATTTAGCAAACTGTAGGTGACACAGCGAGAACTCTTCGAATTATTTTGAGCATTTTTAAAAGCACTGTTTCTGACGAAGAACAACAGTTAATCAATTATAGACCGTTGACTATATTTATAGGCATTGTGCACTTTCCAGTAGTGTATCTTACGCAAACGTAGTAATGAATTTTTAGACTACACAACAAATAAAATTTTCGTTGTTTTGGTTTCATTTTCAAACCAATTTAAACATGTCAAATAGCTTTTCCAAGTATTAATATGTAGTTCATATCTATTTAGCAAACCGTAGGTGACACAGCGAGAACTCTTCGAATTATTTAGAGCATTTTTAGAAGCACTGTTTCTGACGAAGAACAACAGTTAATCAATTATAGACCGTTGACGATATTTATAGGCATTGTGCACTTTCCAGTAGTGTATCTTACGCAAACGTAGTAATGAATTTTTAGACTACACAACAAATAAAATTTTCGTTCTTTTGGTTTCATTTTCAAACCAACTTAAACATGTCAAATAGCTTTTACAAGTATTAATATATAGTTCGTATCTATTTAGCAAACCGTAGGTGACACAGCGAGAACTCTTCGAATTATTTTGAGCATTTTTAGAAGCACTGTTTCTGACGAAGAACAACAGTTAATTAATTATAGACCGTTGAATATATTTATAGGCATTGTGCACTTTCCAGTAGTGTATCTTACGCAAACGTAGTAATGAATTTTTAGACAACACAACAAATAAAATTTTCGTTATTTTGGTTTCATTTTCAAACCAATTTAAACATGTCAAATAGCTTTTACAAGTATTAATATATAGTTCACATCTATTTAGCAAACCGTAGGTGACACAGCGAGAACTCTTCGAATTATTTAGAGCATTTTTAGAAGCACTGTTTCTGACGAAGAACAACAGTTAATTAATTATAGACCGTTGAATATATTTATAGGCATTGTGCACTTTCCAGTAGTGTATCTTACGCAAACGTAGTAATGAATTTTTAGACTACACAACAAATAAAATTTTCGTTGTTTTGGTTTCATTTTCAAACCAATTTAAACATATCAAATAGCTTTTACAAGTATTGATATATAGTTCATATCTATTTAGCAAACCGTAGGTGACACAGCGAGAACTCTTAGAATTATTTAGAGCATTTTTAGAAGTACTGTTTCTGACGAAGAACAACAGTTATTCAATTATAGACCGTTGACTATATTTATAGGCATTGTGCACTTTCCAGTAGTGTATCTTACGCAAACGTAGTAATGAATTTTTAGACTACACAACAAATAAAATTTTCGTTGTTTTGGTTTCATTTTCAAACCAATTTAAACATGTCAAATAGCTTTTACAAGTATTAATATATAGTTCATACCTATTTAGCAAACCGTAGGTGACACAGCGAGAACTCTTCGAATTATTTAGAGCATTTTTAGAAGCACTGTTTCTGACGAAGAACAACAGTTAATCAATTATAGACCGTTGACGATATTTATAGGCATTGTGCACTTTCCAGTAGTGTATCTTACGCAAACGTAGTAATGAATTTTTAGAATACACAACAAATAAAATTTTCGTTGTTTTGGTTTCATTTTCAAACCAATTTAAACATGTCAAATAGCTTTTACAAGTATTAATATATAGTTCATATCTATTTAGCAAACCGTAGGTGACAGCGAGAACTCTTCGAATTATTTAGAGCATTTTTAGAAGCACTGTTTCTGACGAAGAACAACAGTTAATCAATTATAGACCGTTGACGATATTTATAGGCATTGTGCACTTTCCAGTAGTGTATCTTACGCAAACGTAGTAATGAATGTTCAGACTACACAACAAATAAAATTTTCGTTGTTTTGGTTTCATGTTCAAACCAATTTAAACGGGTCAGATAACTTTTGAAAGTGTTAATATATCGTTTATATCTATTTAGCAAACTGTATGTGACACAGCCAGATCTCTTCGAATTATTTTGAGCATTTTTAAAAGCACTGTTTCTGACGAAGAACAACAGTTAATCAATTATAGACCGTTGACTATATTTATAGGCATTGTGCACTTTCCAGTAGTGTATCTTACGCAAACGTAGTAATGAATTTTTAGACTACACAACAAATAAAATTTTCGTTGTTTTGGTTTCATTTTCAAACCAATTTAAACATGTCAAATAGCTTTTACAAGTATTAATATATAGTTCATATCTATTTAGCAAACCGTAGGTGACACAGCGAGAACTCTTGGAATTATTTAGAGCATTTTTAGAAGCACTGTTTCTAACGAAGAACAACAGTTAATCAATTATAGACCGTTGACGATATTTATAGGCATTGTGCACTTTCCAGTAGTGTATCTTACGCAAACGTAGTAATGAATTTTTAGACTACACAACAAATAAAATTTTCGTTCTTTTGGTTTCATTTTCAAACCAATTTAAACATGTCAAATAGCTTTTACAAGTATTAATATATAGTTCGTATGTATTTACCAAACCGTAGGTGACACAGCGAGAACCCTTCGAATTATTTTGAGCATTTTTAGAAGCACTGTTTCTGACGAAGAACAACAGTTAATTAATTATAGACCGTTGAATATATTTATAGGCATTGTGTACTTTCCAGTAGTGTATCTTACGCAAACGTTGTAATGAATTTTTAGACTACACAACAAATAAAATTTTCGTTCTTTTGGTTTCATTTTCAAACCAATTTAAACATGTCAAATAGCTTTTACAAGTATTAATATATAGTTCATACCTATTTAGCAAACCGTAGGTGACACAGCGAGAACTCTTCGAATTATTTAGAGCATTTTTAGAAGCACTGTTTCTGACGAAGAACAACAGTTAATCAATTATAGACCGTTGACGATATTTATAGGCATTGTGCACTTTCCAGTAGTGTATCTTACGCAAACGTAGTAATGAATTTTTAGAATACACAACAAATAAAATTTTCGTTGTTTTGGTTTCATTTTCAAACCAATTTAAACATGTCAAATAGCTTTTACAAGTATTAATATATAGTTCATATCTATTTAGCAAACCGTAGGTGACAGCGAGAACTCTTCGAATTATTTAGAGCATTTTTAGAAGCACTGTTTCTGACGAAGAACAACAGTTAATCAATTATAGACCGTTGACGATATTTATAGGCATTGTGCACTTTCCAGTAGTGTATCTTACGCAAACGTAGTAATGAATGTTCAGACTACACAACAAATAAAATTTTCGTTGTTTTGGTTTCATGTTCAAACCAATTTAAACGGGTCAGATAACTTTTGAAAGTATTAATATATCGTTTATATCTATTTAGCAAACTGTAGGTGACACAGCCAGATCTCTTCGAATTATTTTGAGCATTTTTAAAAGCACTGTTTCTGACGAAGAACAACAGTTAATCAATTATAGACCGTTGACTATATTTATAGACATTGTGTACTTTCCAGTAGTGTATCTTACGCAAACGGTGTAATGAATTTTTAGACTACACAACAAATAAAATTTTCGTTCTTTTGGTTTCATTTTCAAACCAATTTAAACATGTCAAATAGCTTTTACAAGTATTAATATATAGTTCGTATCTATTTAGCAAACCGTAGGTGACACAGCGAGAACTCTTCGAATTATTTTGAGCATTTTTAGAAGCACTGTTTCTGACGAAGAACAACAGTTAATTAATTATAGACCGTTGAATATATTTATAGGCATTGTGCACTTTCTAGTTGTATATCTTACGCAAACGTAGTAATGAATTTTTAGACTACACAACAAGTAAAATTTTCGTTGTTTTGGTTTCATGTTCAAACCAATTCAAACGTGTCAAATAGCTTTTGCAAGTATTACAATATCATTTATATCTATTTAGCAAACTGTAGGCGACACAGCCAGAACCCTTCGAATTATTTTGAGCCTGTTTGGATGCATTGTTCCTGACGAAGAACAACAGTTAGTCAATTATAGACCGTTGACTATATTTATAGGCATTGTGCACTTTCCAGTAGTGTATCTTACACAAACGTAGTAATGAATGTTTAGACTACACAACAAATAAAATTTTCGTTCTTTTGATTTCATGTTCAAACCAATTCAAACGTGTCAGATAACTTTTGAAAGTATTAATATATCGTTTATATCTATTTAGCAAACTGTAGGTGACACAGCCAGAACCCTTCGAATAATTTTGAACCTGTTTGGAAGCATTGTTCCTGACGAAAAACAACAGTTAGTCAATTATAGACCGTTGACTATATTTACAGGCATTGTGCACTTTCCAGTAGTGTATCTTACGCAAACGTAGTAATGAATTTTTAGACTACACACCAAATAAAATTTTCGTTCTTTTGGTTTCATGTTCAAACCAATTTAAACGTGTAAGATAACTATTGAAAGTATTAATATATCGTTTATATCTATTTAGCAAACTGTAGGTGACACAGCGAGAACTCTTCGAATTATTTTGAGCATTTTTAAAAGCACTGTTTCTGACGAAGAACAACAGTTAATCAATTAGAGACCGTTGACTATATTTATAGGCATTGTGCACTTTCCAGTAGTGTATCTTACGCAAACGTAGTAATGCATTTTTAGACTACACAACAAATAAAATTTTCGTTGTTTTGGTTTCATTTTCTAACCAATTTAAACATGTCAAATAGCTTTTGAAAGTATTAATATATAGTTCATATCTATTTAGCAAACCGTAGGTGACACGGCGAGAACTCTTAGAATTATTTAGAGCATTTTTAGAAGCACTGTTTCTGAAGAAGAACAACAGTTAATCAATTATAGACCGTTGACGATATTTATAGGCATTGTGCACTTTCCAGTAGTGTATCTTACGCAAACGTAGTAATGAATTTTTAGACTACACAACAAATAAAATTTTCGTTGTTTTGGTTTCATTTTCAAACCAATTTAAACATGTCAAATAGCTTTTACAAGTATTAATATATAGTTCATATCTATTTAGCAAACCGTAGGTGACACGGCGAGAACTCTTAGAATTATTTAGAGCATTTTTAGAAGCACTGTTTCTGAAGAAGAACAACAGTTAATCAATTATAGACCGTTGACGATATTTATAGGCATTGTGCACTTTCCAGTAGTGTATCTTACGCAAACGTAGTAATGAATGTTCAGACTAAACAACAAATAAAATTTTCGTTCTTTTGGTTTCATGTTCAAACCAATTTAAACGTGTCAGATAACTTTTGAAAGTATTAATATATCGTTTATATCTATTTAGCAAACTGTAGGTGACACAGCGAGAACTCTTCGAATTATTTTGAGCATTTTTAAAAGCACTGTTTCTGACGAAGAACAACAGTTAATCAATTATAGACCGTTGACACTATTTATAGGCATTGTGCACTTTCCAGTAGTGTATCTTACGCAAACGTAGTAATGAATTTTTAGACTACACAACAAATAAAATTTTCGTTGTTTTGGTTTCATTTTCAAACCAATTTAAACATGTCAAATAGCTTTTACAAGTATTAATATATAGTTCATATCTATTTAGCAAACCGTAGGTGACACAGCGAGAACTCTTCGAATTATTTAGAGCATTTTTAGAAGCACTGTTTCTGACGAAGAACAACAGTTAATCAATTATAGACCGTTGACTATATTTATAGGCATTGTGCACTTTCCAGTAGTGTATCTTACGCAAACGTAGTAATGAATTTTTAGACTACACAACAAATAAAATTTTCGTTGTTTTGGTTTCATTTTCAAACCAATTTAAACATGTCAAATAGCTTTTACAAGTATTAATATATAGTTCATATCTATTTAGCAAACCGTAGGTGACACAGCGAGAACTCTTCGAATTATTTAGAGCATTTTTAGAAGCACTGTTTCTGACGAAGAACAACAGTTAATCAATTATAGACCGTTGACGATATTTATAGGCATTGTGCACTTTCCAGTAGTGTATCTTACGCAAACGTAGTAATGAATGTTCAGACTACACAACAAATAAAATTTTCGTTGTTTTGGTTTCATGTTCAAACCAATTTAAACGGGTCAGATAACTTTTGAAAGTATTAATATATCGTTTATATCTATTTAGCAAACTGTAGGTGACACAGCCAGATCTCTTCGAATTATTTTGAGCATTTTTAAAAGCACTGTTTCTGACGAAGAACAACAGTTAATCAATTATAGACCGTTGAATATATTTATAGGCATTGTGCACTTTCCAGTAGTGTATCTTACGCAAACGTAGTAATGAATTTTTAGACTACACAACAAATAAAATTTTCGTTGTTTTGGTTTCATTTTCAAACCAATTTAAACATGTCAAATAGCTTTTACAAGTATTAATATATAGTTCATATCTATTTAGCAAACCGTAGGTGACACAGCGAGAACTCTTCGAATTATTTAGAGCATTTTTAGAAGCACTGTTTCTGACGAAGAACAACAGTTAATCAATTATAGACCGTTGACGATATTTATAGGCATTGTGCACTTTCCAGTAGTGTATCTTACGCAAACGTAGTAATGAATGTTCAGACTACACAACAAATAAAATTTTCGTTGTTTTGGTTTCATGTTCAAACCAATTTAAACGGGTCAGATAACTTTTGAAAGTATTAATATATCGTTTATATCTATTTAGCAAACTGTAGGCGACACAGCCAGATCTCTTCGAATTATTTTGAGCATTTTTAAAAGCACTGTTTCTGACGAAGAACAACAGTTAATCAATTATAGACCGTTGACTATATTTATAGGCATTGTGCACTTTCCAGTAGTGTATCTTACGCAAACGTAGTAATGAATTTTTAGACTACACAACAAATAAAATTTTCGTTCTTTTGGTTTCATTTTCAAACCAATTTAAACATGTCAAATAGCTTTTACAAGTATTAATATATAGTTCGTATCTATTTAGCAAACCGTAGGTGACACAGCGAGAACTCTTCGAATTATTTTGAGCATTTTTAGAAGCACTGTTTCTGACGAAGAACAACAGTTAATTAATTATAGACCGTTGAATATATTTATAGGCATTGTGCACTTTCTAGTTGTATATCTTACGCAAACGTAGTAATGAATTTTTAGACTACACAACAAGTAAAATGTTCGTTGTTTTGGTTTCATGTTCAAACCAATTCAAACGTGTCAAATAGCTTTTGCAAGTATTACAATATCATTTATATCTATTTAGCAAACTGTAGGCGACACAGCCAGAACCCTTCGAATTATTTTGAGCCTGTTTGGATGCATTGTTCCTGACGAAGAACAACAGTTAGTCAATTATAGACCGTTGACTATATTTATAGGCATTGTGCACTTTCCAGTAGTGTATCTTACACAAACGTAGTAATGAATGTTTAGACTACACAACAAATAAAATTTTCGTTCTTTTGATTTCATGTTCAAACCAATTCAAACGTGTCAGATAACTTTTGAAAGTATTAATATATCGTTTATATCTATTTAGCAAACTGTAGGTGACACAGCCAGAACCCTTCGAATTATTTTGAACCTGTTTGGAAGCATTATTCCTGACGAAAAACAACAGTTAGTCAATTATAGACCGTTGACTA